>CAJDSM010000190.1:0-21087 GCA_903981925.1 Ostrea lurida
AAGTACTGTGGGATATTTGTCCTCATTAACTTCAGCATTTTCAACTCTTCTCAGAAATTTCTTTATGGTTTGTATCTATAATTGGTGAGTGGTGTCTTTAGGGAAAAGGGAACAAAAATTGTGAAGTTCTTGTGACTGCCACCCTGGGAGCTCTCGGGTAATATTTGAGAAATGAAATGATGCCATCTTTCAAAGTCTTAAACCTGCGGCAGAGAAACCTGAGTGCATAGTTATCATAAGCATGGAGACCTCTACCAAATTATGTAATTTATATGGTCAAAATCAGGGATTCAGCCCAGGACTAGGCTAAATAGGTTGTATAGAAAAGATGTCACTAGTATTGTTTATTCATAAGAAATACTTGTTTAGGTCATAGTATTGTAATGGATAGAAATTAAAGGTTCATGCTTGACGTCAAGGTTACTTATGACCACACAATGAGCATTATTGAGAATTAAGAAAATTCTGACAAGGTTACTAGTGGAAAGAGTTTGTCCTAGGTCACAACTTTGTAACAGCGAAACTACAAAGCTGATATTGGTCATAGCCAGATGGTGTGTCAACCTTGAAACAACCACTGAGTCAAGGTCATTGGTGTAAAGAATTGAAAAGTTTCTGGGCAAATAACGTTGTTATGGGCAGACATTAGAAGCTTATACTCATAAAGGTTGCACATGACCAGACCATAAAGCAGGGTCAAATTGGTCCAGATTAAGCTCAGGTGAAAAAGTATGTTTGTCTGAGATTTAACTTTGTACTGAAGAGAAGAAACCCGTATGCTTACAACAAACATGGACTCATGATTGTGACCAAAGTCATTTGGCCCAGGTGAAGATCAAAGAGAAAAAATGCTACGAATTTTCATGTGTCCCAACAATAACATCTTTGATTATGATTTTTTAAAAATTGACATCTAGTTCACAGTTTGAGACATACCCTAATCTAACATTATCAGTATGCAGTACTTGTGTAATATTCAGGTAACCATTAAGGTGTATGTACCTCTTGTGTAAACTAGTGTGCTGTTGTAGACTGAGATCTTGAGCTCTCTGATCCTGTCCATGCTGCAGCAGATGATGGCAGATGACAAGGAGCCTGAAGTGAGAGAGGCCGTAGTCCGAAGCCTGGGAATTCTATTTGGAATCATCTGTGATACAGACAAATACACTCAGGTAGATACATTGTTAATGTTACCATATCTCAAATTTGTTATGATGATGTTGTCTTCAAGGTCATTTGTCATTTATACTTTTATACGTAAGTAAATTAATACTTGCACATACATACCTACATTCACACTCACATACCTACATTCATACTTACATATCTACATTTATACTTACATACATACATTTATACTTTTATAAATACCTACATTTGTCTACATATATGCTTTACCTATAAGTATTTATCTACACTTACATATGTAACTACATTTATACTTGCATTTTGCTATTTTGGTGCCATATATTGAACACTGTGAGGTCTTGGTTCAACACAATCTAAACAAAGAATTGATTTTTACAACAATGAAAGAATGATGTTATGTGTCCTGAGAGATTAATCATCTGGCTTTAGTCAGAGTTCAGATTATGTCTATCATCATCTGTCAACTTGTAAATGAAATTATCGTGTTGGTCAGCATGCAGACGATGGTTTGTTATTGCAGAGATCATTGTGGATGGATTGTGTAGAAATTCATTGAGTTTGATTTGAAGGTTTTGTCACATCATTATTGATATGAGTGTGAACATACTCTAAATTTTGTACAGAAAACAATCAAGACTTCAGTTGTTAAAATGGCTCTGCTTGAACAGACTTTTTATCTACTGTAGTCTGCATATTCTGCACAGGATTTCAGTGCAACCTATTGAGTACAGCACCTATCTTGGTTTTGTCCATTGATTTCCTAGATCTAGAAGAGTCTTTGCAATATGATGATGCTATGTAATTCTTGTTAACTTTATGGGTTCTGATGTGATGTGTATCCAAATATTAGGTGTTGTAGTAAGCCCTTTGTAAAGTAGTATTCCAGCCTACCAGAACACATTTGCTGATGGCCATATAATGTGCCCTGGTGATGGACTTCATTAGTAAACACAATCAATTGTCTATATATATGTCATTGTAGTTTTATGAGCTATACAGCTGTATGCCAATGTTGGACTGTAATCTTTTCAATATTGTGTATCATCGTAGGGCAGTGATCTTTTCAATATTGTGTATCACTATAGGGCTTGTGATCTTCAGTATTGTATGTTTTTTTAGGGCTGAGATTTTTTCAATATTGTGTTAATGAAGGGCTGTGGTGTTTCAATGATGTATGTCATCATTTGAAGGTGCTATTTTCGATATTTCGTGTCCTTGTAGGGCCGTTACCTATTTAATACTACATGCTATTGTAGGACTGACCTATTTAATACTACATGCTATTGTAGGGTTGTGAATTACTGTGGGCGTCCCTGAAGGACTCATCGGAGCGTGTGGTGATGACGACCCTTCATGTCTTTCTACCGTCCATCGCCATATGGGCTGACGAACTGGATAAACTCCAGCACAATCTCATACACGGTGTTGTCAGAGACCTGGAAGAACTAGTTAAGGCAATTCCCTGATGGGAACCAGTATAACCCTTTTTTTCTTTGCCAGTCACCTTCTGTTATAACAGCATCATCAAAATGGTGAAATTTTTCATTGGATGTTAATGAAAAATGTTTAAAAGCAAGAATTTTGAATTCAGAATGCTAGATTTCTGTGTTTTGGAAAATTCCATATCCTGTGTATTTTAAAGATAGAATTTCTATCGTTTTAAGGAAACATGCACGGATTCTGTGTGGTGGTTGATGCTGTTTAGAACAGAGCTGCTTAATTCACATATTTCAGTAAATTTATTCGTAGTAAAGCTGCATTTTATTTGTTTATGCTTTTTAAATTTTTTAATGAATAACTTATATCTGCTTTTCAAATTTTGTTTTGATTAAATACAGAGATTTTCAGGACAGTTGCCACTTCACACATAATAAATTTTATGATATAGTATCTCAAGTTAATACAAAGAATTAGATGTGGAGTGATTTTGATGTGATTTCTTTGCCACTGATTTCCACTAGATTTCTGATGAGCACTATGCCCTCTTCTTGGTATTGTATAAATCAAAAATATTCTGTGTACAAGATAATACATTATGAACTTGTGTAAAATTCTGTAAAATACAGAAATATACAATACTTGCTGTGTTTCAAAATTTCATTTATCTTTCAAATTATTTTACGTGTAAACAATTCAAATTCTTTTTTATATTACTTTTCTACATTTATTTTAATCATTTATTTTTATATTTAAGACTATTCATATTACAGAATTTTCTGTTTTTGACTCTTAAGAGCACACATATATCGTGCAATTATCCAGTACATTATGCTGAATATTGGGAGAAGTGTTATAAAATTCTTCAATATTTGTATGAAAAAATTATACAGAATATTTTTGCCTCTTCTTGGTGGTGGTAAACTTTTGTATGATAAAGATGTATTATAATATTAATATTACGAAAATGAAATATGATTTAAACCAGTTGTGCAGAACTTTAAAAAAAAAAGTCAGTTTATATTTAAAAAATGAGATATCATGATAGTAAAGAGCTGAGATTGTTGAAAATATTGGAAATATGCTTGACATTTTAAGGATTTGTAGAAATATAACTGTGTTTGTATTGTAGTGTGCATTGGCAGCACAGAAAGCCTCCAACAGTACTCACATTCCATTGAACGAAGCCCGCTTTATGAACTCCATGTCAGCTCTACAAGAGCTGATGTCATTCCTTTATGTATCTGTGATAAAAACCGGCCCATACTATAACAATATTAGCGATGTCCTACATCATGTTGTGGATGTTGATAGTAAGTTCATATGCTTCTTACTTCTTTAGCTATTTAATGCTGTTATTGTTAAGGAAGAAGAAATTGATATACAATTTAAATTCTGATTTTGTTCTTTTCTTTTTCTATAAATGTCTATACTGTATGGTGGCAAAGTTTTCACTCCATTTTATTTTCACTGATGCCCTTATTCTGAATGCTTGAATTCAAAACTGGGTAAATTTAGATTTGGTCATTACATCTAAGTAGTAATAAATGGTTTGGGGCAAATTTAGAATGGAATGAAACTGCTTATTAATGCGAAAATTACATCAGGCAAAAATTTGTCAGAATTCAAGCCTAATTAACAAAATTTACATATATTGGAAGGGACATAACTTTATTTATCTTGCATACATAATTCCTCTTGTTTCTTTAGAAGTCAATGTAACACACAGAAAGATGTTTTGTGATATTTTTACAGTTTGAATTTCTCAATAAAAGCATGCAGTTGAAGTTCAAATAGACACATGCAAAAGATATAACAGTGAAATGCATGGATGCTTGTTATATTACATGTTGACTTAACAATGTTTGTTTTCAGTATCTCGATTTCCAAAACCCAGCTCACTGCTGACAGATCTGAAGGTAGTGGTTGGTGACAAGGATCAGTTATCTGCCCTTGTTCATTTATTTGAACACCATATTGCCCAGGAGTGGTTTGAACCATGGGACTCCTTCAACTGGGTTGTGAACAATTTGTAAGTTAACACAAATCTATGTACTTAAACTATTGTTACGAGTTCAGAATTCTATCTATATTTGAGTTATTGAAGTATGTAGGCCTACAAATACTATGTGTTTATGCTATATTACTATAGGGGTTCAATTTTTCTTGATTTTTCAGAATTCCTCGGTTGCTAGAAGTTGTGTTGGGGGCTGGATTAGCTTTACCTAAAATTGTCAACAGTCTTTGTCGTTGTTTCTTTTTGTTGTCGAGGACTTTTGGCAAAGTCTTTGTGGAGAAAAAGGCAAGAGTTTTAGTCATACAATATAACAATGATAAATGGAATGTAATTGATGATTTCTGAAGTGGCGTTCTATCACTTCTATGGAGAGAGAATGTGAATATTTCACATTTTGATTTACATAAAACAATGTTTGGAAAAAATATTTACTTGACAATCCAAACACATGCACTTCTGTGCATCACATGTTGATAAAATTAGCATGTTTTTTGTGATCTCTTTCAGATGAGACCAAAATTTATAGAGATGTTGATATTAACAGATGAACACACAGGTAGGTTAATGGATATCATTTAGGCTGAGGAACATTATTATGACAGTGCACAATTTCTGAGTTGACCAATATCTGTTTGCGTGAAACTTGCATTTGGTGAGAAGCAAAAGATATATTTGTGTGCACATGTAGTAGGTATAAATATTTATCACAACATTCATATATTGCCATATGTTGCTATGCAACAACCTAAACTGTGGGAAATACATATTTTGAAAGTTTAAGAAAACATTTGACATCATTGTTTTTCTGTGTTGTGTTTAATCATTTATGTATATATCATATGTTGACTAGATTTTTCTAAAATTACACATTTACACAACAAAATATTGGAATTGAAATGTTCTTGTCATCAAGTTTTGAACACTTTAAAAATAATTTATACCACAGTTGCAGTTTTATCATTATGAATTTGTGCAGATGTTGACCTTGGACTTTATCCTCTGTCAGTTGGCTTTTCTCAGTCCAATGAATCTGTATATTCAATTGTATTTACCCAAGGATTACAACAGTGTAATCTTTATAAGAAATTACCATTTATATGTCAAAAAACATTGTATTTTTGATCAGACCACCGAGGTTATGCCAATGCCAAGCAGACCAGTGTCACGACTTGTATTGTCCCCGTGTATGCTGCCGGAGTCCTGTCAGCATTCAATTCTGTACGTCACCAGGTTCTAGTCATCAAGCCAGTGTCAGAACGCATCAGGCTTGTTGTTATTACTAGTAATGCTATTATTTAGAAAGATTAACATGCTGGAGGCTTTAACTCAGGACAATGTGTTGTACATGTGAAAGAATTTACAATGTATGTAGTGAAAAAAAGGATTGATTTAATGATCTATTATACATTATATAAAGAAGACTCACTGTAAATTTGTTGTTGTTAAAAAGGAAGAAGACAGGCAACAACTTAGTCAGTTTTTACAAGAAATCCTCTGCACGTTATCCCTGTATCAGGCCCCATTAGACAGTCTGAAGGCAGCATTCACTGAACTCAGGTAGGTGGCAGTTGTTACAGACAACCAATTCTATCTCTGTAGCTCCACCCCAATGAACTTGAGTTGTTAATAACAATTGTATCTTTTTCTGTAGCTCCACCCCACCCCCCTCTCCAGTAACCAAGAGTTCTTGTTGACAGTCTTTTCTTTCTCTGTAGCTCCACCCCAACAACCAAGAGTTTTTAATAACAATCTTATCTTTTCTGTAGCTCCCCAGTAACCAAGAGTTGTTGCTGACAGTCTGTTGATCTCTGTAGCTCCACCCCCAGTATTCATGAGTGTTAATAACATATCTTTCTCTGTAGTTCCACCCCCAGTATTCATGAGTTGTTATAACATGTCTTTCTCTGTAGCTCCACCCCCAGTATCATGAGTTGTTAATAAACTATCTTTCTCTGTAGCTCCACCCCCAGTAACCATGAGTTGTTAATGAACTTGTCTTTCTCTGTAGCTGCCACCCCCCAAGTATCATGAGTTGTAATAAATAGTCTTTCTCTGTAGCTCCACCCCCAGTAATCATGAGTTGTTAATAACATGTCTTTCTCTGTAGCTCCACCCCCAGTATTCATGAGTTGTTAATAAGATGTCTTTCTCTGTAGCTCCACCCCCAGTATTCATGAGTTGTTAATAACTGTCTTTCTCTGTAGCTCCACCCCCAGTATTCATGAGTTGTTATGACTTGTCTTTCTCTGTAGCTCACCCCCAGTATTCATGAGTTGTTAATAACATGTCTTTCTCTGTAGCTCCACCCCAGTATTCATGAGTTGTTAATACTGTGCTTTCTCTGTAGCTCCACCCCCAAATTCATGAGTTGTTAATAACATGTCTTTCTCTGTAGCTCCACCCCCAGTATTCATGAGTTGTTAATAACATGTCTTTCTCTGTAGCTCCATCCCCAGTATTCATGAGTTGTTAATAACATGTCTTTCTCTGTAGCTCCACCCCCAAGTATTCATGAGTTTGTTAATACATGTCTTTCTCTAGCCTCCACCCCCAGCAATCATGAGTTGTTATTGACAGTCCTTTGGGATGGAGTAATGCACACATCACCTCAAGTTCGAGCCTCCTCTGCAAGGCTGTTCGAGGTAATTTTAGCTCTGCAATAGTACTTGTGAATTTGAAAAGTATTATACCTGTTTTAACTGGACTGTCAAAACAGTCCCAATAAACATATCGAAGAATTTGTAAAAATGTGTGTACAATATGTCTTTCAGAAAGCAAGTAATAAAAGTACAAGTAACTGAAGCATTGTCATTATAAACATATAGGGAGTGTGATATGGACCATTTTAACCTGTAAGAATTTCCCTGCCCTTGTAGAAATGTCTGATCCCGAAAGGATGAAATATCCTCACTGATCAATGGATTCACAGTATACACATGTAAATTATCTGGTCGAGATCCCCCGTTACACGCACGGATGGGTTATATACAAAGGGGAATAACTCTAATAGAATAACAATAATAATAGAAAAGGGAAATTACAGTTACTTTGAGTATGTATTATGCAACTGCTTTGTAATATGCCTTTTGATTGGTTATTGTACTGAAGTGTAGGGCTGGTTTAACATTTGAAATCATCTGCTTTACTGGTTTCCACATTGTAAAACTTGGTCTTCAACTATTAACCTCAGATTTGAAGACCGAGATGCGTTATTCTATAAATGCCTAATTTTGATGTGGTTTGTATTATTTAGCTGATGGTGAAAGGTGTTGGAGAGAATTTGATATCAACCCGTGTCTTTCCTGCTCTAGTCACACTTGGTAGTGACCCTGAAATGTAAGAATGTCAAGCTCCATGACTTCTTTATTAAATTTTAAATCATTTTTACAAACATACAGATAATTTAAAGCATGAAATAATATTAACAACCACAGCTAATTACAGAAGAGCTTTCACTTTTGATGTTCACTATTCATTACACATGCATGTAAATCAGGGAACAAACACCCGACAATGAAGTGTAAAACTCGTATGTTGTTGATTATTTTCCAGGCAGATGTTAGAGACTTGCTACCATTTCCTGCTCTTGGTGCAATAATAGAAAATGTGTCCCTTGTAGATGTAAGTAGAAAAAGGAGTCTTAATTGTTCAAAATTATAGGCACATCGTAAGTCTTATATTGGATGTAGTAATGAAAACATACAGCCATCTTAGCAATGAAAGTGACCAGATCTATGGTTTTTCATTTGATCCCTTGCAGATATAGTTCGCAACAGTTGTTGAAATCACAACAAGGGCAAATTCTCTGGTGGTATTGCATGGTCAGGGTCTATTTGTATCTTCAGCAAACAGCTGCACTCTATTTCATATATACATTGCAAATTTTTGAAGAGGATGGTTTTGAAAAATTATCCAGGTAACATATTAATCATAGCAAAAAAAAAGGGTCAGTAATTGTTTAAATATGGTGATATTTTTATGCTCCCCTCAATTGGTTTTTGGGGAGGGGGGGGGGGCATATAGTCACCATTGTGTCTGTCCATCCAAGCTCATGTCTCCTAAACCGATCATCAGAAATTTATTATAATTGATCTCAAATATTCCTTGGAACAGGGATTTTTGTACCAAGTTCAGTTTTGAATGGTCTTGGTCACTTGGAACATATACCTTATATGAGAAAAAAGTTCCATATTTCAACAGATTTTGAACAGGTATTGAATATTTCTCACCGCAAACCAGTCCTATAATGTCTCTTGTATTTGTTTAGGATTATCTTGTCACTAGAATTAGTCATTGTTAACCAGTTTATCCCTGGTAAATTGTCGCAAATGAAAGTTAATTTACAGTATACATGTATGATTGTGATGTAACAATTCATTCATACAAATTAACTGGACTACTCAAGTGTAATTGCAGGGGTTTATCCAAATAAGTGTGTCTGGTCACAAACATTTCAGTTACATTTACTTTATTTTATCCAGTCATTTGATGAGGACTATAATTTTTCACTTTCAGATGTTAGACAGGGTATACATGCAGTTTATTACATTCTTGGACGACCCAGTGTATAGGGATGAACATGAAGTGAACATTGAACTCATCCACACACTTTCTCGAGTTGCTCCGAATGCAGAACCTCGCTTTCGAGACGATTGTAAGTACAAGTGTTTGCTTCAGTTCAACAGTCTTCACACAAACGTTCAAATCTTACTGGCCAGTAGGACCAGTGGACTCTTTGAATATACTGGCCCACAATGAATTCACTGCCCCCTCCCCCCAATTTTCATAGTACATGTTTATCACATACATTATACATTTATTGCATGATAATGAGGGAGATATGGAGATTTATTCACCAAAGAATGGTCCTGAGTTAAGAGTTTCTCACCACTCTTCTCAATGAAGTTTGAAGGCTATTTGGTTACAATACATATGACATATTTCTCTGATGTTGTTCTGACCAGGTCACCTGTTCTTACTTTAAAACAAAGTTCTAACTTTGTGTAATGTACAGTGAATGGAAATTCAAAGACTACTGGTCTAAAAGATACATTCCAGTGTAGTCTGTGAATTTGTAGCAGATGTGTGTACAGTTTTAGAGTAGATGATTTATGGCAGAAAGTACAATCTGTTTAACTTTTCCGTCTGAATTAATTAACAGCTATCCATAATAGATATGTTTAAGATAGTATGGATTTTTATCATCTGTCGTATGTAAAACTGTTGATTTCTCGATGCATAAAAATTTGTTGTGTCAAAGAAATCTTGAAATGTGTGGTTGATTAGAAATGACCATATATATTTCTGGAAGTTTTCAAGAAATGCTTTCTTATAAAGGTCCCACATCAAAGATCAAGGAGAGTCCTAGAGTGTTCAATCTCGCCTCTGTCCACATCATTTGTGAGCACCATTTCTCCCAAAGTACACTCTGGAGTAAAATTGTTATACCCCATGTAAATGAAGTTTAGAGGAGGGGGTGGTAAATTGAAATCACGTGTCTGTCTGTCCGTCTGCTCATATGTAGACATGATTTTATCCTGACATTTTCTGAGAGACTAATATGTAGGTTTTTCAGAAAATCTGCATGGTCCAAATTTTGTCCACATTGTAAAAACTTTTTTAAATTATTTCACGTAGGGCATATACCAGGAGTATTTCTGAGGCTGTACAACATTATTATTTAGTTTTAAATCGGTGTTAACTCATGGTCACTCAGTCATTTCTAATGCTAAATGAAGTGACAGTCATATGGCCAGTTTAGACTTTCAGGAGTAAGATTATTGGTAGTGTTATCTATATAAAGCTGTGTATTTTTAATTGCTACAACATCATACCACAAGTGTTTCACTTATTTAATTTAAAGAGAAATAAAATATCAAATACCTCTTAATAATGCCCAAATATCTTTGCTGTTTAATGCTTTTTCAAACCTAAAGTTAGACAGCTGCATCTGAGTTATGTTCTTCATGTTGGGAATCCCTTCATGTTAGTGGGGCTATTTATAGATGCACAGCAGACATGGCTTTGAATTGGCAATTCCTAAAAAACTTACCATATGTTCAAACAGCAAAGGAAGTTAAAACAGTTGAGATTGTAGAATTGTAGAATTAACGGATATGATTCGTCTGTAGACTGGACTCTATGCTTCACCATCTGAATTGAATATGATAAGCATGTGCAGGAGTTCCCATCATGAGCAGCATATTGTATTTATGGGTTCCCACTGTATTTTCTTTTTTATATTCAAATGACTTCAAGCATATAATTAAGGGAAAGTTCAAAACTTAAAAGTTCAGCTGCATTAAAATAAATTCTATATACTTTGTAAAAAAGAAATAACACCTGAGGTTTAAGCTTATTTTTTAATATGCATATTTTCAAATACCTTGAGAACACTTCTATAAGATAACATGAAATTTTACAGCAGAATTACCCAATAAGGTGAAATAATCTTGACATATTTGTTGTATTAGTTATGGAACTTAAGATATACTGTAGAAAGCTGTGACATAGTTAGCTAATTATTGCTACAGGGTCAGTCTATAAGTTACATATACACATGTACAACATGGCTTTCATGAGGAAGCGATTTGTATGCTTCAGATAGATTCCTGGTATCATGGAATTTTGTCTGATAAAATTGGGAATGCAGAAATCCTCAGCTTCTCTCTGTTTACAAACAGTTCCTGGTCAGTTGGATACCTACTGGTTGGAAGAAAGCCAACCTAATTCAACACAAGATTTATACATATTATCTGTTTAATGAAGTCTATTTTCCTTGGATGCTCTCTGATATTACCAGCTTATCTCAATCTTTTGGGTAACTTTATCATACAAATGATATCCGTAAAGACTTGGTAATTCTTTGTTATAAGGTTCGTTATCTTTCATTAAACCTGTAGATCAGTGGTGCTTTCTGCACTTTCTACTGAATTTTTTTAAGATATTTGTAAAATATCTACATGGAAATATAGAAGATGATTTGAACATGATCTAGTAAGAAAACAATTAAGACACAGTTTGGGTGAATTTCTTGTTTACACAGAGAAGTAATTAAACACAGGATTCAGGTTTACCACATGTCAGAGCCCCTTCAACTTATTTTTCTAGTGTTTATTACTGGCATCCAGATATTTCACCCTCCTCAGTAATACCAGACTCCAAAGGTTTGGAATGGTGAAACTGGGGAGAACACAGACTCTGCAAAATCAAAGCCAGGGTGAAAAGAGGTGGAAACAGCCAAACGCTTGTCTGAAGGAGATTGATGGGGCGATAAATAACTCATTTATAAGGTGGTTGAAATAGCTCATGAATGAGGTTGTTAGGAAATGAGATTCAGGAAAAGGAAAAGAAAATATAATCTCTATGAAGACATAGGAATATGTATGCTTTGTTCACTTTGTTGTCTACATGTTCCAGGAAGTAAAATATAATTTTTTCCAGACCTCCGTAATTCAGATTGATACGCAAAGGGTTTCATGTGTGTGATATGAGATAGCTTAAGAGCAGTCTCAGACTCCACTTTGTTTATATAAATAAGAACTTCATCTTTTGAGTAGCAACTTCAATACAGCCATTATAAGCAAAACCATCAAACAACCAATCATCGTTGTTTGTGGGGGGTCAATGTTTGTGGGTTACCAAAATTTTATTCGTTCATAGGACACAATTTTGTTGGTAACTATAATCCTTGCTTACTGGTTAAATTGATACTCACGGGACGAAAGGTGCTCCCCATATTGCTGGATTTATAGATGTGACTGTGCAATTACAATGTGTCGCTGTTCGTATTTACATTGCATATATGTTATAATAATGAATGAAAGTAATTAGTTGGTGTTTTTTTTTAGATAAACAACTCTATTGTTATCTTTATAAAATCAATAGAGTGACAAATGAGCATAATGTCTTATATAGATAACTTAATGCAATCAGGATAAATATTATCTAGCTTTGAAAAAGAAAGTTAAAACTTGGTATTATCACTATTCTATTACTGCCTTTGTCAAACTAATAGAGTAACAAATGAAATGTATCATTGTCCATAGATACCTAATTATGCAATCAGGGTATTTTTTTATTTTCAAGTTAGAATTGTGTATCATCATGCTATGTTTGTGAGAATGTAAATTCATGGGTAAGAGTGACCCTCAGAATCCATGAACATTGATCACCCACAAGCAATGATGATTCTGCAATTAAGGAATGCAAAGGCTGATGAAAAGTTAAAAGAGGATATTCGCTAATTCTCGTGGACAAGTGTAATATATAGCAGGTGACCTGTTTAAAGTCTTTGCTTTCATGCAGATTGTATTGACAATTTCTGCCTTTGGCATTTTTTGTTCAATCTGTTTATGGAAGACGAGTTTATGTATAAACTCAATGGAACAAATCCCATCGCTAATTTCTTTTATTGATAGACAAACCAAAGCTGATATATGTCTTGTTTGGTGTACAGACTAGTAATGGCATTTACTTGCACATAACTTTATTCTCTGCATGCTATACAGAATTCTGTCTTCCACTTAACTTTCGGTAACTCAGGACTTGGCACTTGAAAGCTGATCTTTCACACTAATTAAGATTCCTTCCAGTCATCACACCTATTGCAGATGTAATCACTCTCAGGTGTGTTGACTCTCAGATGAAACAAAACCAGCCTGTCCTTAGCCGCTGTTTTTCTAGCCTGCCTTCTGATTTATACTGAAGTTCATAGTTGTAAAACATATGGTAATATAGGGTGGGTTTTTTATCTTCATTGGGGGGGGGGGGGTGTATTTGTTTTGCTTTTGTTTATCAATTGCAGAAAAGGTAGTGAAATATAACTTTATCACCATAAGATTTTGAGAAGCAAATTCATTATACAAACAAGAAAACACAGATTAGTGAATTGATTAAGGTTACATATAATGTTAATTTGAGTTTGAGGAAAATTCTTGCATTTCCAAAATGCATCTACTGTTATTTTGAAAACCACAGCACAGAAAAGAGGGACACTGAATGCAGTGGTGTAGGCCAGACCATCTTTAAAATACAAACTTCTCCGAAGTAATACATGTACTGGCTTCTCTGGTGTAGGGGAGCTGTAAAATAAAGAGACATCCCTTGACCAAGGCAAACTTCTCTAGACCACATGCCAGCTGTGAATAAGGTCAAAGCTCTTCTCCTAGGCCAGAGGCGAGCTGTAAAATACAACACATCTCTTGACCAGACCAAGCTCTTCTAGCCGGCAAGCTGTAAAACAAACACACCTAGGCCAGAGGCGAGCTGTAAAATACAATACATCTCTTTTCCAGACCAAGCTCTTCTCCTAGGCCAGAGGCGAGCTGTAAAATACAACACATCTCTTGACCAGACCAAGCTCTCTCTAGCCAGGCGAGCTATAAATACAACACACCTAGGCCAGAGGCGAGCTGTAAAATACAACACACTCTCTTGACCAGACCAAGCTCTTCTCCTAGGCCAGGCAAGCCTGTAAAATACAACACATCTCTTGACCAGACCAAGCTCTTCTCCTAGGCCAGAGGCGAGCTGTAAAATACAACACATCTCTTGACCAGACCAAGCTCTTCTCTAGGCCAGGCAAGCTGTAAAATACAACACATCTCTTGACCAGACCAAGCTCTTCTCCTAGGCCAGAGGCGAGCTGTAAAATACAATACATCTCTTGACAGACCAGCTCTTCTCTAGGCCAGGCGAGCTATAAAATACAACACATCACTTGACCAGACCAAGCTCTTATATTTTTAACATAGACAAATTTCTGTCACATTTTTCTCAGGAACCACACATGCCAGCTTCCTGATATTTGTCACAGAGCATCCGTATGGAGAACAGTATCATGTAACGCAGTTTCCAATCTGCCGCATGTCAATTTCCTGTTTGACATAACTTAAATATTTTTAACATAGACAAATTTGTCACAAAATAATTTCTGTCACACTTTTCGCTGGAACCACACAGGACAGCTTCCTGATATTTGGCACAGAGCATCAGTATGGGGAACTGTATCGTGTAACACAGTTTCGAAAATGCTGCATGTCCACTTCCTGTTTGACGCAACTTGAATAGAACTAAATTCTGACAAAAAAATTATAATTAATATACTTTTCCACCATGATGATACTTTTTTTTCAAAATAAAAGAACGAGGCAGGCGACATAATTATGTCTTCCTTGGAAGACTTAACCAATATGTGTAGTTAGTGACAGTATAATTATGTCTCTCATCCTCTAGGGGGTGACATATGATTTTTGTACTTTCTTTTGTGTTTACTTTTTATTTATCAAAAGTTAAAATAATCCTGTTAATTAATCTCCATGTGACACACACGTGTAGGGTTTGTGAAAAACACAAAAAAAGAGACCATATACAGTAATTTATGAGGGACCCACCAAAATTGTGAAGAATATGCACAAATAGGCTTGTTAAATGTATGAATAATCTGTATGTATCTAGTGTGCTATTTGTTGATCTTCAGACAAACCAAGGAAATGAAAATCGTTGATATTCCTGCCACGTAGTCTCCTATAGAACTAAGTTCATTTATTTTGTGTCCCCATGATCTCCATCTTTTGATGTTTTCAAATCAGCTTGGATAAAAAGTACATAGACCAGAGACAGATTGCAGCATTTTGTTCTTGCAGAACAAAAAGACTATAATGAATTTATGGGATGTGTGGGTCTGCTACTGGGATCAATAGAGAGAATTTATTGTAGCGACGTTCTACAAGTTTTCTGTGGCAATGGGGAGCCATTAAGTGTTAGTAAAGGAACACTGGAATAAACTGGGCAAATTAGTCCCGTCAACTTAACCCAGTCATTTTTCGGAATTATGGTATTTATAAATACATTGTTTTAAAGTGACGCGCTATAAGGCCAGACATTTTGAATAAGAAATGATGGCTGAAGAAATACTGTGAAACTTAGCATTTGTGCTTTATAGAAGTTAAGAAGCATGACTAGAATATTGGTATCCAGTCAGCTCCTGCTACAATCAAATTGATGACTATATTCGCCCTTCAATGCAGAGGTTCATTATGATCACAAGTAATACAGAATAGTAACCATGTTTAGCTATAGTATACTTGGCATAATAGTCAAACTATAATCTGTACGACATTTATAATAGTTTGTATTACAGTTTTCATTTTTAGGCCCCCGGAATCTTCATTTTTGGTCTGTCTGTTTGTCTGCAGGAAAAACTTTAACATTGGCCATAACTTTTGAATGGTAAGTGATATGGCTTTCATATTTCACATGTGTACTCTTTCAACAGGTACCAAAATTTTGGACCTCCTGACCTTGACCTTTGACCTACTGACCTTGACCTTTGACCTACTTTTCAAAAACCTTTAACATTGGCCTTAACTTTTTTTGAATGGTCAGTGATAGCGCATTCATATTTCACATGTGTATTCCCCTTTCAACTGGCACCAAAATTTTGGACCTCCTGACCTTGACTTTGAATCTACTTTTCAAAAAGTTTATTGCATGGCCATAACTTTAGAATGGTAAGTGATAGACCTTTCATATTCCACATGTGTATTTCTTTTGACAAACCCCTTCTACTGGCATGTGGAATCCGGGGGCATCAGTGTTTCACAAACACATCTTGTTAACTACAGTAGTCAGTCAGTATGACATTTAGTCATCTTTAACTACAGCCAGTATGACAGTACAACTTTGTTTAAATTCAATCAGTATGACTAAGTCATTTTTAAGTACAGTCAATATACAGTAGCCATGTTTAACTATAGTCAGTATGACATAGTTAACATGGCAAATTTAATTATACTGTCTGTATTACATAGTTCAAGCCTAAAATAAGGTATGCTGCTATAACCAAACTTACAAAATAAAACATTATACTTTGTATTCTATACATTGCTTTTTTATTTACATTCAATATTGTGTTGAATTGTGGACAAAAATAAAGACTGCTATTCACAACAGAAAGGCATAGCTCACTTGACTCTGTCTTTGTGGTTTAGAGGATAGTTTGGAGACTAATTAACATCTCTTTTCATGTAAAAATCATTTTTGAGTTGTAGTACATTGCCTTACATCTAGATATATTTCATTTTACACAATGGATATGTCATACATCTGTTGTATTTGTCATTGGATATTATTTTGGGTAGCTGTTGTGTTAATGTTGTTGTAATATCCTTCTGTAGGTAATCTATGTTACTAGTATATTTCTGCTTCTTACATACATACCGGTATCTGATTATGTTCAACTGTGTTGTAGTGTACCCTACACATCTGTAGATATTTTAATTCCAGTGTCACTTGTATCCAAAGCATTTGTGAATATTCTTATTCCATTGACTGTTATTGTCTACACATCTGTGGATATTTTAATCCCAGTGTCTGTTGTATCCAAAACATCTGTGGCTATCTTGACTTCGGTGTCTGTTGTATCCAAAACATCAGTGGGTATTTTAATTCCAGTGTCTGTATCTTCTGGTTCCTGGATGAGGTTTTGTGAGTGCTGCTGTGTTTTGTATCTGTGTGAATGCCTTGCCACTGCTCGGTACAGACTGATCATACACTGCAAGAAGTACCTCCGGATTCTAGCACTTAGTAAATAAAACAGCAAAGACTTGCAACTTAGGAAGGAGTAAAATAGCAAGTTGTTTGTCAGTTCTATAGTCACAACAGTATCATAATCCAAAATATCACTATCCTGGAACATTAAAAACAACACTTGATGCATTGATCTACATAGAAACACAATAACAAACCACACACACAGAATTACTGCCAAACAACGCATCTGGAGCAAAGCTTCCACCTCCAGAAAGTAATCCTTTAGGCGGTGGATGTCGTATGTTTGTTGGTGGCGGAGACGCAAACAGAAGGAACATAGGACCAGGAGGAGAAGGATGGAAGTCACAAGAAAAGGGATGAGGTTTGTGAAGAGGAAGTCGACATATGGCTGAACCTTTTCCGTGAAGACCTCCATTGTACGGTCCTGGTAGGTCAGGTGACACCAGCGAATGACCTGATACATGTCCACACTTTTCTCTGTCAGACCAAAGGTCCAGAAGTGATGAAGATTTATGAATGTGAGCAAGACTACAATCAGTAGCAATGTAGCATTCGCTCGTTCTCGAGTGCACATTCTGTAGATACGATGAGGATAGTTCATTGAAATATACACATCAGCTGTGATCACAACCATGATCCAGGGAGACAAATAACTGATGAAACTCATAAGAAATGTGTACACTTTACAGGAAGCGTTAGACATGGAGATTATTTCCATGCTGAGGGACTTTTGGTACACCTGTAGGTACCAGTCGTTACCGCAGTAAACACAGAGTAGAACCATGTCCAGGACCAGAGTGACCGCCATGAAGAAACAGGTGGACCAGACAACATAGCTGAATTTGTACATCAGGATGATCAGTGGAAGGGTCAGCACTGTCCCCAGGAAGAGGAAGAAGGGGTAGACATAAGTCTCCACGCTGTTCTTCACGCTGTGAATGCCACCCTCCAGTGCGGGGTAGCCCTCTATCTGGTAGTTGTCAGTCAGGCCCAGACTGAAGTTTCCATGATCTGCAAAGAAAGAAGTCTCGTATCAATAAATACATAAATACTTTGTCAATAAATACATTGTAGAAAAGTTTCTCATGATGGACATTTGTCAAAAAAAGTTAGTAATTATTGAAATCAAGATGGTGGATTGTACACCAGAAATCTGTGTTGGGTGATGGTGGAGAGTTGTTACTTTGATTTAATGCAATTCTTGATCTTGTGTGTGGTTGTCTGTTTCTTGTTATGCCCCTCCGTCAGTCGAAGATCGGGGGGTATTTGTCTTTTGTCCTGTCTGTCATTCTGTCCTGTAATTCTGTCTGAAACTTTAACCTTGGTCTATCAACTTTTAGGAATGGTATGATTCACTTTAGGGCTTTGATAATGTGCATACAACACAATGTCATTGTCCTTTATCTTAAATGGCAAGACCTTTCCCTGGGTAACATCAACATTGTTTACGACATCTGACCCTCCTCGACCCTTGGAAGTTTGACCTACTTTTCAAAAAAACTTTAAAGCCTTAATTAAGTAACTTTTGGATGGCTAAAGTAACTAGTGCTTTGATAATTTCACAATTGTATGACTTTCCTTTTAATGACAAGACCTTTCCATGGGTACCAACATTAATTGACCTCTCTGACCTTGACCTTGAGTTTTGACCTTACCTATTCTTCAAAAACTTTAACCTTTTTGCTCTTCATACACCTTCTTGAATGGTAAGCTACTAGGGCTTTGTATATTTTTTCACGATGTTAATGTTCTTATGACAAGACCTTTCCATGGGTAACCACATGTTGACCTCCTGACCTTGATCTCATTAAGATGTGTCTTTGAAAAGCTCACTTCTTCAATGAAAATTTGATTACTCTTAGTCTATTAAACATATTTATCGAATGGCAGCTACTGGGGCTTTGATATTTCACATGTATGGTTTCTCATGACAAGACCTTTCCGTGGGTACCAACATCGTTGACTTCCTGACTTGTATTCGGGGCTTGATTAAAGATTTTGAACACCTACCTATCCCACATTACTTTTAACTCTCTTCGCTTTATAATTCTTCTTGTAATAGTAAGTCACTCGGGGGCCTTTGAATACTTTCAGCATGTATGCTCTTATGATCCAAGACCGTTTCCGTGGGTACCAACATTTTGACCTCCTGACCTTGCAAGTTTGAACCTCTACTTTTTTTAAAAACTATAACGAGCTATAAACATTTGAATGGCCAAGTACTGGGGCTTTGATATTTCTCAATGTACTGGGTCCTTATGTATTATAAGACCTTTCCGTGGGTACCCACATTTTTGACCTCCTGACTTGAGTTTGGAACCTACCTACTTTTTAAAAACTCTAATCATGCTATAACTTTTGAATGGTAGTATTAGGGGCTTTGGATATTTCACAATGTATGTTTCCTTATGACAAGACCTTTCCGTGGGTACAAAATTTTTGACTCCTTGACCTTGAGTTTGAATTTAGACCTACTTTTCAAAAACTTTAAACATTAGCTATAATTTTGAATGGCAAGCAGTTAAGGCATTCCTATTTCACACTGTGTATTCCTTATGACAAAGTATTTTATCTGGTACCAAAATGTTTGACCCTTGACCTTGAACTTTGACCTACATTTTTAAAAACTTTAACATTGATCATAAATTTTGAATGGTAAAGTGGATAAACCTTTCATATTTCACATGCCATAATCCTTGACAAGCCCTTCCACTTGGCGCATGGTGGAATTTACTCGGGGGTCAGGGTTCCTGTTTGTTTCACGAAACACCAACATCTTGTTAATCTTTTTTTGTTGTTTTTTTCCCATAAACTTGGGAACTTGAGCCAATAACATCTTTTATGCTTACCGGCCCGTGATCGAAGGTATCAGGCGGGAACATATCTTGTCTTTTTGTCCTGTTCTGCTAATTCTGTCCTGCAGTCGTCCTGAAACTTTAACCTGGCTTATAAACTTTTGAATGTAAGTACTAGGGTTTTGATATTTTCACATGTTATGTTTCCTTATGACAAAACTTTCCATGGTACAACATTTTTGACCGTCGTGATGACCTTGAATGTGTGACCTACTTTTCAAAAACTTTAGACCTAGACTATAACTTTGAATGGTAAGTACTAGGGCTTTGAGATATTTTCACATGTATGCTTCTGTCATGACAAGCACCCTTTCCGTGGGTACCAAATTGTTTGACCTCGTGACCTATCACTTGAAGTTTGACCTACTTTTCAAAACTTTAACCTTAGCTATAACTTTTGTATGGTAAGTACTAGGGCTTTATATTTCACATGTATGCTTCTTATAACAGACCTTTCCGTGGGTTCCAATTTTTTTACCTCCTGACCTTGACCTTGGAAGTTTGAACCTACTTTCAAAAACATTTAACTTTAGCATAACTTTCTTGAATGGTAAGTACTAGGACTTTGATATTTCAGCATGTAATGCTTCTTCCTTATGAAGAAAACCTTTTCCAATGGGTACCAAAACTTTTTGACCTCTGACTTGACTTGGAAGTTTGACCTACTTTCAAAAAACTTTAACCTTAGCTATAACTTTTTGAATGGAATCTAGGGCTTTGATATTTCACATGTTGATGGCTTCTTTATGACAGACCTTCTCGTATGTTTACCAAAATTTTTGACCTCCTGACCTTGATATGAAGTTTTGACTCTTTTCAAAAACTTTAACCTTAGCTATAACTTTTGAATGGTAGTGCTAGGGCTTGATTTTCACATGTATGCTTCTTATGAACAGACTTTACGTGGGTACCAAAATTTTGACCTCTGACCTTTGACTTGAAGTTTGAACCTACTTTTTTCAAAAACTTAACATCTGCTATAACTTTTTGCAATGGTAAGTACTAGGGCTTATATTTCACATGTTATGCTTTTTATAACGAACTTTCCCCGTGGGTTCCAATTATTTTTTTACT
>CAJDSM010000190.1:25500-39158 GCA_903981925.1 Ostrea lurida
GAATAAGAAAAACAATACGTTCTAACCCAAAGGGTATAAGAACTTCAATTATAAACTGACAGAAAGGTAGGGATAATCAGAATTGATGTGAACTCCCAGATGGAATTTTGGGAAGAGCTGGAAACCAGATTAATTCATGCACAGGACCCCATCAGTGTCTAAACTTAGTCAATAATGAGATCAGCAGAGATAGCCATGTATCCCAGTCTCCAGCCAGAGTACATTTTGGGCAGTGCTTATCCCCCCTGTCAATTCACACTACATTAAATGTGAAATATGACAGATCTATCTTATCATATGGCACCTTATCTGTTTCAGTTGTAATTAGATCTCAGTCATTTTTGATATTTCAGATTCAGCTTTTGCTTGGCCTGTAGACATCCCTGAACGGTCTTTCGAGAGTTTCATGTGCTCTTATTAGAGATTGAGCAACTATTGTCAATTGTTTTTATCAAATTTTGCAGGGCATTCACTGTATAACCTATAGTTATGTAGAGGGATAACTACTAGTATGATAGATACCCTGCAATTTTTATGCCCTATGTCTGAGGTTTCTTTGCCTTGTCCAGTCCACATGGGTGTGTATGGATTGTCCAGCTACCTCATCATGCATTTTTCTATCTAGAACTTGATAAAGTTATGTACGGTTTTTATCTAAGTACATATGCTGAGACCTATGGGAGTGCATATTGTCAGAAGTTTTATTTTCTTGAAATTCATATTCATATTTGGAACTTGTTTTACTATGTACATGTAAATTGCTAAAACATTTACACTGTTTTAATTCCTGTTAAGGGGGTTCGCTCCTGAGGTTTAGAGTAATGTCAATTTTTTAGGAAGTGTATTTTTGATTTCTACATTGAAGGAGAATTGGAAAATTAAAAAGAAAAACTGGGGTTTGAATGCTTGTTATTGAGCTACAGTGTTTTAAACATGACCTTTTTGCACTTAAAATTTAATGAAAATTTAATTCATTTGAACTTTGATTTTCTTTCCTGTAAACAAAATCATAAACAATACAAATCAATCAATTACATAGAATAGACACATAATCATGTCTTCTTACAGTACAGATATAAAAAAAAAAGTTATGAATGCAATATAATGAATAAAGATATGACTTTTCTGCACTTGATGTTCGAAAAATTACTCATGCTATTATTCGGAACATTTCAAACAAAGTTTATAAGATAAAGACATATATGGAACGTAATGTCAATTTTTAAATTTCCACGTAATTTATCAAAGATGGTTCTTGTCTTTAAAAAATACTTGAATTTATGAAGTTAAAAAAAAGGGGGTAAGGGTCGATCTTTTTTAAATTATTTGGCCAAAATATTGAATTTTAACACAGATGTTCATGTAAATTAATTTCGGCTATTTTTAAGAATCGGTGTTCTGTTTGGGAAAATACATCAACCAAATTAATAAATTACATTGTTTTACCTAGTTCCAAGTCTCAGGTACTTGTATCATAAATTTTGAAACTGAAATATACCTTTAAGGGCATAAAAATAGAAGTTTATTGGATGAAATAGAAACAGTAAAATCATGCAGATTTTGAACTTTTCGATTAATCAATCCCTCCGCCACAAAATATAGTCCCTAACAAACCCTTTCAAAATTTCAATTACAAAATTTATCAACTGAATAAGGTTCAGTAATAGATGGGTAATATTTTACACCAATGGGATTAGTATTGAACCAGTAAATATTTAGATATAGCATCCTGCGCAGTTGTGCTCAAAAGCTCAGGAGCCTACTTCCTTAACTTTGAAAAAGAGCAGTTTTGAAAAACAACAAAGCGGAAAATGACCTACAGTCACACATACCTCATTATCTTGAACTCAATGGGACAGAGAAAACACTTTGAGATATCCGTGGATTTGAGATACTGAGGGTAAAATTCTTAAAGAATTAGTGATTGGGACTTCTGAATCACTTCAACATTCAATATTAGAGGAATCAGTGTTTGAGATAAATGTGTACTTTACCGATACCTACTGTTTTTTTGTTTTTGGGTGGGTTTTTTTATATGCACAAAAAGGTGTTAAAAAACAAAAAGACATCATTTAAAAAATGAATAACCCCACCCCCCACCCCCAGCCTCAGCCATGTCAAGTGGAACAATCAATTGAAAATCTTGGGAACATAAAAGCTGCTATTTTTTAAATAAAAAGGAAAGCCTTTTTTTTAAAAATACATTTTCACTCAATGCAAAATAATTTTATATTGATCTAATGATTTTAATGTAGAGTTTGTGTCCTGTTTAACCATTTGGTATCACAGTTTGAAATCTTCAGCAAGGTTAATTTGACTCACATTGGCATTGTGGCACATGGGCCTGGTTTGGTTGGTTGGGATGGGGGGTGTTGTTGTTATTGTTGTTGTTTTTGGATTTTTTTCTTGTTTGGTTGGTTGGTTAACTCAAAAATCACACAATTCAATAAAATGGCAAACTGATGACATTTTCTATGACATATTTTTTTTATGAGGGCTATTTATCATCAAGATGCTCAATGAAGTTTGAGTATCATAGCGAAGTCAAAAGTATTTTATTTAAAAATCTTTGCATGACAACTTGACAAGAGAAATGTATTTGTGGGTAATTGAAACCATTTTTGTAGTTCCTTTACTCTTCAGTGTTAATTTCTGTGGTGAAACTATTTAAAGCTGTATGAAACACTGAATAGTCATGATACAATGTTGTTTTTAACAATGATGGGAATGAAGAATGACAGCAAGCTGTTTTAAGGAATAGATTCACTACAATTGCTATGGAAAATTTGAAACATTGTTTGAAAATCTATATTTTCTTAATTAAGTATCCTGATGAAACTATCCTAATGATCCAAATTTAATGCAACTATATAAAATTTAATGAAGTAAAGACAGTATATAGACTCACCATAATATTCAGAATGATAATCCATTGTTAAATGTAAATTTTTTTATCAAATGTCAACAGAGCCCACCAAATTTGTACTGCACATTAAGCCACATAGTAGTAACAAATAATTTTATGCTTAGAAACTGTGTGATCCCACTTTGACCAATGGAGAATCACTTTCACTCAAACTGCTGGAAGCAGGGATGTTTGCAGTGCTTGAATATTTCTCTCTAGTGTTCAACAGGCAGGAGAATTCCAATGTTAATGAAAGATGAATATAATCACTAGGGGATCCTGACTGATCTGTGGCAGCCTCCTCCTCAGCCTTATAGGCATGGCTTAATATCTATTGATAGTGCACAAACATTTATAGGGGGGCACATGTCCTCCTGTTTAGTATTTTTTTATGTTATTATTCAGGCAATAAATCGAACATGATTAATAGTGTCAGGATAAGAAAAAGAATTCTTGGCTTTGACATTTCTTTGCTAGAAGTTTTGAACAAGTCTGTTTGATAGAAAATACATTCTTAAATCATTTGAATGACCAAAACAAATCATGAAAATTTTAGAATGTGATGTTATTTTGATTTTTCATATGTAAATTTGGCATAGCCATTTCAATGATATGTTACTTTGCAGTGCTTTTGGGTGTTCACTTTTCTTGGTAGTCTCATGCTACAGAATTGTTTGATGGGTAGAAAATTTCTGGGTCAAATATAAATAGGTCAAGGTCATTAGTAATAAGTACATATATAACAAAAATGTGAATACTTTATTATATAACCACCTACTACAGACTAAGAGGTGGTGAATTAGAAGAGGAAGATGTATCAAAAGGTCAAAAGTTAAAGTCAAATAGTCATGAATGATGTAAGCACATCATAAAGGACTTCGATTGTAATTTTTGGTTTTATATTTGCAATAGAGATGATAGTTGTAGATATTAATTTCTTGATCAAAAGTCATAGATCAAAATATTTTGTCATTACAAACACTCATGATTGTTGGATGCACCATTTTCAGTGCCCTTGTGGATGTTTTTTATGGCATTTTCTTAATGAATTTTTACAGCATAGAATAATAAAAGGAAGCCTAATCTCGACAAGGATTGAAATGTTGCTGTTCAGCACCACTAATTTCAATCATTGCTTCTGTTAATGTTTCTGCATTGCAAGCATTTTTGTCATTGACATATACTCGGCAGTCAAGACATTTTATCTCACAAAAATCACATTGATCAGCAGTGGGCTCAAATAGCCTGCCTACTCTGCATGTGACATAACAAACAGTAGGAAATAGCCAGAAAAAGCTGCGAGTGACATAAGGCGCATCAGCAAAACAGCGGGATTACAAACAAATAACCAGGAGAAGAGCTTGTGACAGAAGACTAATATCAAACGACTAATAGAAGCACACCAGCTCCTGCCTGCACAATAATCTAGTTTTAAAAATGCAATTGAAAAACAGCATTAATTTTGGGCAATTATAACTAGGCATTGTTTCTTCCAGCGAATGGCATCTGATCTATGCATAAAATGACGCAAATTAGAGACCGATTTCATTTCCATTCCAGAATGTCAAGAAGAAGACAAACCTTATTACTGAGGCTCAATTATCATCCCCAGCTATATATGTTTTTATGTCAGACTTTTCATATTCCCAGACGTCTATATTAAGTCTTGTCTATTGATATCAAAGTAATCATGTGAAATGTTCATTTATTATCACAGAAAAAGTTATTTGAAGTTGGATAGTGTTGCATTATTTCATTATCTTCCCTGCAAAATATGATCAAAGTAAGTTTTAAGGAGAAAAACAAACTCTCACTTATCTCAATGTTTCTGTTCCCAGATGATTAAATTTTTTTTTGAAAACTCATTAGAAAAAATTCAATTTTCAAATTTTTTTTAGACATCAGATTAATTGTTTTGAACATAATCAGGATGTCCATTGAATTACTAGATGGTATAATGAAATGGTAACTGATAATTTGTTTTGTTGGTTTTATGTCAAGTCATATGACTTCTTCATCTGCAAATGGAATAGAACATATGGTCAATATCTTTTGAATTAACAAAGCAAAATATTTCAAAAGTACAGGGTACAACATCATAGCCAATCTGTATTAAAATGACCAGAAACAAAATCAAAGTACTGAAAGTAATGAAGAGTGCTAGATTTGGTTTGTAGTGATGTTGTGTGGATATACAAGTTATAATAGTACTATAGCATATCAAAACATAATTTTCAATAATTTGCTGTAATTGCCAATATTGAGTAATGGAATGAATAAAACAATGGTCCAGGAAGAAGACCTTTCTAAGCAATTACAAATGCATGTTGTACCAGTACTTAAGACGGGGATTTCCTTTTAATCAAAATAATAGGTGTGTGCAAATGATTTTTAATTTTACTGGACAAACGATCCTGTAAACTGTCGAGTTTTACCAGACCAAAGGAAATTTTACCAGACAAAAATTTTTAACTCTTTGCTCTTACCGCGGTAACTTTTTTTTTACTTTAAGTCAATACAGCAAATGAAAGTACAAGTACGACATTTGGTAGCCCAAATAGTATTGTTGTAGTCCAAATGCTATATAAAAAGTATATTTTACCCCTTCTCCTTCGGAGAAGGGGTTATACTGTATTACTGTTGTTCATTTCAAGTTTAAACATTTTACTGAGTATTATGATACAAGATCAATTTAAACATGAGTTCAAGCTCTCTTTCAACTTCTAATTCTGAATCAGTCATTTCACAATCATTTTCTTCAGATCCTTCCAATTTTGATACTTCTAGTTCTTCATCATCACTTGCATTCTAATAAAGGTAAATAACTAGCCTGCTCATACATTTGGAACGTCTGAGGCAGTCACTCATGGTTTTACTTTGGAGCAAAATGTTTACGCCCTGTACTGTTTTCATGTTCTCTTAAAGAATCCATTCTCAGACACAAACTTACATGTACAATTTGCAAAGTTTTCCTTTCTCTTGTTTCTGCATCAGATGAAATGTATTCAAACCAGGACCAGTTCTCCTCAATTTAGTAGAACAAAGAAAACGTATTTAAATTTCTTATTCCTGCCAGGTCTTGTAAGTTTTGTTAAAATCAAAATTACAGAGCACATGCAGACTGCTGTCTCTGAATAAAGTTTTGGTCTAAATATTAATACAAATATTCTGTACCAGAACACATTGAATACAAAAAGTCCTCAGGCCTCATCATTAATTGTTTTCATTTTCTTATACATGTACAACAACATGTAACATGTACAGTACTTAGTACTAATAATGTGGCATATGAACTGATATATATCTAATGCCAGTATATATCTAATACTGATACATATTCATTTCAAGTACAATCAACACTTGATAATGTTATCTCGTCAATTTGTCAATTTCAAAGAATTTTATGCTGAAAATTCATGAACCAAAACTATATTTACTTAAAATATCAGAAATTCATTGTGGTTTTTCTATTTATGATGTGCACTAATGTAACATATTATACTCATGCATTTAGGATTTGTTGCTAAAATTATATCGAGTGCACATTATACAAACTATCTTAGTATCCATCAATGGATTCAATTATCAAAGGTTTCTGTTATTGTAGTTTTGAATTTTCTAAATTAGGGACAAATTATACTGTTAATCAGTTTGTTCCTTTGTAATACATTCAAAAGTCAACAAGACTGTGTAGAATTTATAGGAGTGAACCTGCAATTTGTCAGTGACAGTGACCTAATAGTGGCAAGTCATATTTGTCCAGTGAGACTGCAGATTGTCAGCTTTTGACTGCTAGAAGAAAGGCCAACACCAATAATAGTGGCTTGATTCCTCAGGAGAGTGAGAGAGGGCATTTGGTGTTGGGACTTCAATCTTGGTTCTCCCTTCAAGGAGGTGATTACTTGTAAAGAATTCTGTGGATAGCTCTACCAAAGTAGAAAAATGTCAGAAGTGTAGACAAAAATGATTTCACATACTCTGTTTTGAGGGCCATTCCAGGAGCTGTAGAACTGATTATTATGAATTTGGTGTTTGTGGTATTGGATATCTGTGTGTGTTTGGTTTATTTCTCTCAAGAGGAAAACAAAATCTATTGGTGATCAGTAAATAAACAGAGTTGTGTATAATGAACGCTAGGTCTTTCTGTTATTGTCTACCCAATTTAACTTTCACCATATTACGTATAGGTGAATACACTGTCGGCCATATCACAAGCTTTGTTAGTCTTGAGTGCCAGTACATGTATATCCAGCGTCATTGATCCTCCATTTTGCATTGTTGAAAATATAAGAAGTATTCTTGAAATATAAGTTAGCATGCACTATTAAAGAGAGTTGGACATTTTCCAATGTCTTTATATGTACTAGGCTCCCTCCCTCCCACTCATCCCCATGAAAAGCACTATTAGTTAGGAATACCATTACATCCACCACCAATTAAATTATAAAAATCCTGGATTAGCATCGAAGTTTTATATCATAACTTATCTAAGATTCATCTCCAATCACATACCCTTCATCCAACTTTGATGGCAGAGGTTATAAATTAAAAAAAAAAAATGATACATCGATCATTCTCATGTTGACACTGTCAGATTAGATGTAAGCTCTATTATTATTTGTTTGGTTTTATTGACAATAAACTGTCCATTATTTTATGCATTGTTTGTTGGTGGTCATCAGCATATTTGTTCATTGATCATGCTAGGTCTATCAGTCATTGCTACAGACTGACACTGCCTGCTATAGACAACTCCCTATTGATTACATATCATCATCGGTATATCTGTTGTGAATGTAACAAAGTCCGTTCTGTGGCTTATACAGACTGGACCTAAGGCCTAAGATAATTCAGAGAAACATTCCCACAAGAGTGAAAAATTCAATGTAGGGACTGCAAATTACTGGTATCCTTGTTCTCAGTTGTAGAATAGTTTGCTCTAGATAGATCAATCTAATCACTGATATTCATGTCCTTCTTTGCTGAATATTAAGCCTCACTAAATCAAGGGCCATGTAATAACTGTAGTATCCTTCTCTTTTGCTGAGTATATTAAAAAGTTATAGTTAATTCAAGGACTGTTTAACAAAGGAATAATTAATTTTGCACACGGTCTCCTATCTGTTCTATTACAATTTTTTCAGGTTTATATCCCGTGTAAAACCCTAATTTTATGGTTCATACTTGTATAACTGAACTTCGTGACGTCACATTCTATACGTCACAGACAAATGCAATCGGAACATCACTCGGCTTTTTCCGGAGAGGCCGTGTGATGTTCCGATTGAGACAAAATGATGCGTTTCCTTATTGTGACGTCAGTTGCAGCTAAATTCTTACCGACATGAACTTTGACATTTATTTTGGTTATTCAGAGCTTCGAAATCAAGTTTATGACTTCAAATAGTCGGAAATTTAAATATAAGAAACTGACTGTTATAATTTCAAGTTTACCGGAGATTGAACCAATGTTGCCCTATTTGCAACATAATATATCCGCTACGCGGATTATATCAGTTTGCAAATAGGCAACATCAGTTCAATCTCGATAAACCTTGAAAATTATAACAGTCATTTCTTAAATGTTCTTATTCACTCTCTGAATAATTTGGTCTCTTTTGCTGATTTAATTTTCGCTATATTCGCAATTATATTGCCGATCATGAAAATTAAACCATCGCAAAGTGCTATTTAAAAGCATTTGGGGTATGAGTTCATCTACTCAAAGGGATTTATCTGTGAAATTTAAACCATTGTGAAATACTGAACGATAAAAAATGCAAAATTTTAACCCCACAAAATTAAAGCCGTTTACAGTATTTTGTCCAAGTGAATTCAGGGACCGTTTACTTCAGTATATTTTTGTCCTGTTTTGCGGAGTATTTTGTCATAGTTAATTCAGGGATTGTTCTTGTTCTCTAACTCAGGGACTGTTTAGTTTTAAGGATATTCTTGTTCTGTTTCTGAGTATTTTATCCTAGTTATTTAAAGGGCTATAAGATCTACCGGTACTTAAGAATATTCTCGTTCACTTTTGCTTAATATTTTGTCGTTGTTAATTCAGAGACTGTCTAATTGCAGTTATCCTTGTAGAATGCATAGGACGTAACTATATAAATGAAGTGACAAATTGTGTTTGTCAAAATAGGGCATTAAAAATGAAAATCAAATATCTCTGTATCTCATTTGCATGTTAATATGGCTTTCACAGCTAAGGGTACTGGCCGTCTTTATTTTAAAGTGTTGACTTTTGAAGTGAGAAATGATACAAAAATATCTTTGTTTTGATGTTCTGTTGTTTTTGATTTGTGAGTGTCAGAGATAATCTAACAGTCTATATGCCTGTCATCAATTTTCATGGAGCTGCAGAATGTGTGAAACTGGAAATGCAGTCAAAACTGCCTATTCCAACACCTGTATGATCCATTTCACTGGACGTTCCGACCCCTTAGAACTTCATATTCATTTTATTTTCAATGTGTAGTCTGACGCACTGTTTATGCCACAAAAAGTTTTACTCAAAGTGCATGTCGTATTATAGGCAACTTCTCAATTTATGATTATATAATTTTGACTGCTATATCGAGGTTGTTTCAGTTAGTAGCTGGAATCAAATAACTGAAGGACACGAATACATGTATATTATTTCCACTGCCATAAGTGAGACAAGCTTGTTCATCACTCTATAGATATAGAATTATTAATATGGGCCTAATCTATTTTGCCTCAAGATAACTTTGCAAATTCTTGAAAAATATGTGCTTTACGGGTTAATATTGTACAGCTGTACAAATAAATTAATACTATGAGATATTGGTTTGAAATACATACATGTATATTGCTTTGTGACAGATTCTTCTTTTCTTTGTCTGTTGAAGCCCTGCCTTATGGTTGTGCCCTATAGTTAAATCATTCTATCCATTCATCTATCCACACTTGGAATAGGCACAGAGAGAACCTCTTTTGATTTTCAGAATTTATGACTTTTATTTTGGAGTTATGAGACATGGATTTTTTTCTCCGCAAATGTGTAGTGCTTTGCACAAAGTACGTAAATCATTGGCAAAAAATACATTGATATCTCGAATACCATGGTTATGTTGAACTGATTTGGAGGTCCCAACCACCTATTTTCTTTGTATTTTTACCCTTGATATCTCAAATTCACGGATATCTTGGTCCCATCAAGTTCGAGATAATGAGGTTCGAATGTACCACAATTTTAGTCCTCAGACCAATGCAGAGAGGGTTTGTATGGTGACTTTGGACCTCAGTATATCTAAGGTCTCATTTGAAAACCCCACTACTTTCACTTTTAATGCAAATGATCTACTACCCTCCACTCATGTCTGTCACAGCCAGTGATCCCATGACCCTCTATGATGGCTATCACAGCCAGTGATCCCACCACCCTCTACTGATGTCATCACAGCCAGTGATCCCATGACCCTCTACTGATGTCTATTCACAGCCAGTGATCCCACCACCCTCTATTGATGTCTATCACGGCCAGTGATCCCATGACCCTCTACTGATGTCTGCACAGCTAGTGATCCCATGACCATCTTACTGATGTCTATCACGGCCAGTGATCCCATGACCCTCTACTGATGTCTATCACGGCCAGTGATCCCATGACCCTCTACTGATGTCTGTCACAGCTAGTGATCCCGTGACCCTCTACTGATGTCTGTCACAGCCAGTGATCCCGTGACCCTCTACTGATGTCTGTCACAGCCAGTGATCCCGTGACCCTCTACTGATGTCTGTCACAGCCAGTGATCCCGTGACCCTCTACTGATGTCTATCACAGCCAGTGATCCCGTGACCCTCTACTGATGTCTGTCACAGCCAGTGATCCCACCACCCTCTACTGATGTCTGTCACAGCCAGTGATCCCACCACCCTCTACTGATGTCTATCACAGCCAGTGATCCCATGACCCTTACTGATGTCTGTCACAGCCAGTGATCCCGTGACCCTCACTGATGTCTATCACAAGCCAGTGATCCCGTGACCCTCTACTGATGTCTATCACAGCCAGTGATCCCATGACCCTCTACTGATGTCTGTCACAGCCAGTGATCCCATGACCCTCTACTGATGTCTATCACAGCCAGTGATCCCGTGACCCTCTTACTGATGTCTATCACAGCCAGTGATCCCATGACCCTCTACTGATGTCTATCACAGCCAGTGATCCCGTGACCCTCTACTGATGTCTGTCACAGCCAGTGATCCCGTGACCCTCTACTGATGTCTGTCACAGCCAGTGATCCCATGACCCTCTACTGATGTCATCCAGCCAGTGATCCCGTGACCCTCTACTGATGTCTATCACGGCCAGTGATCCCATGACCCTCTACTGATGTCTATCACAGCCAGTGATCCCGTGACCCTCTACTGATGTCTGTCACAGCCAGTGATCCGTGACCCTCTACTGATGTCTGTCACAGCCAGTGATCCCATGACCCTCTACTGATTGCTGTCACAGCCAGTGATCCCGTGACCCTCTACTGATGTCTATCACAGCCAGTGATCCCATGACCCTCTACTGATGTCTGTCACAGCCATGGATCCCACCACCCTCTACTGATGTCTATCACAGCCAGTGATCCCATGACCTCTACTGATGTCTATCACAGCCAGTGATTCCCATGACCCCTCTATTCATGTAATTCTGTCATAGCCAGTGATCCCATTTTCTTTACTCATGTCAGTTATAGCCAGTGCTACCCCATCCCTTTTCTCTTGTACCCGGTAATAGAAATTAGTTCCTGTACTTGAAACTGCACCATATCATGCTGTAATGGTCACTGAAGGCTTTAGTTTTTGCTGAATTATTGTTCCATTGCATGCACAGTAGCATATTAGTGATTAATTTAAAGAGAACCAAGTTTACAAAATTCTAATAGGTATGGACACACTGTAATATGCTCTCATATTGCACTGTATCCTTCCATTAAATTCAAGCCTTCAACATTTCTGACAATGCGAGAAAATTATCAAAGAACATTAACTCTAGTTTGTAAAAAATGTTATATGAAAAAGACAGTCAATATTAGCTAGAGTTATCTATCTTTTCACATGCTATTCTTGCAGCACTGCTGTATGATTTAAGTCTGTCTATTTGGGGGAAATCTAGATGGCAAAATAAGACAAAGTAACATTCATAACATCTTTTATTTTAGTTCACAGATTCATCTCCCTGTCCCTCATGCCTCTAAATTCATCAATCATTCTGACAATTTGTCCACCTGTCAACTGCTTATCTATTGTGACCACTGACAAGAATAAAGTTATTCAATAATGAATGATAGAAGCTTCATCATTTTCTATCAGTTTCCCATCATTACTACCCGAGGGAGGGAGTGACTGAGTACCTATACATTAGTGCGAGATCCTCGCGGACGGCACTACTTCTTGACTTATAGCTAGAGAGGCTTGCTTATGACCCGCTACTTGCATGTCTGTCACAGCCAGTGATCCCATGACCCTCTACTGATGTCTATCACAGCCAGTGATCCCGTGACCCTCTACTGATGTCTATCAGGCCAGTTGATCCCATGACACCTCTACTGATGTCTATCACAGCCAGTGATCCCGTGACCCTCTACTGATGTCTGTCACAGCCAGTGATCCGTGACCCTCTACTGATGTCTGTCACAGCCAGTGATCCCATGACCCTCTACTGATGTCTGTCACAGCCAGTGGATCCCGTGACCCTCTACTGATGTCTATCACAGCCAGTGATCCCATGACCCTCTACTGATGTCTGTCACAGCCAGTGATCCCACCACCCTCTACTTGATGTCTATCACAGCCAGTGATCCCATGACCCTCTACTGATGTTCTATCACAGCCAGTGATCCCATGACCCCTCTATTCATGTAATTCTGTCATAGCCAGTGATCCCATTTTCTTTACTCATGTCAGTTATAGCCAGTGCTACCCCATCCCTTTTCTCTTGTACCCGGTAATAGAAATTAGTTCCTGTACTTGAAACTGCACCATATCATGCTGTAATGGTCACTGAAGGCTTTAGTTTTTGCTGAATTATTGTTCCATTGCATGCACAGTAGCATATTAGTGATTAATTTAAAGAGAACAAGTTTACAAAATTCTAATAGGTATGGACACACTGTAATATGCTCTCATATTGCACTGTATCCTTCCATTAAATTCAAGCCTTCAACATTTCTGACAATGCGAGAAAATTATCAAAGAACATTAACTCTAGTTGTAAAAATGTTATTTGAAAAAGACAGTCAATATTAGCTAGAGTTATCTATCTTTTCACATGCTATTCTTGCAGCACTGCTGTATGATTTAAGTCTGTCTATTTGGTGGAAATCTAGATGGCAAAATAAGACAAAGTAACATTCATAACATCTTTTATTTTAGTTCACAGATTCATCTCCCTGTCCCTCATGCTTTTAAATTCATCAATCATTCTGACAATTTGTCACCTGTCAACTGCTTATCTATTGTGACCACTGACAAGAATAAAGTTATTCAATAATGAATGATAGAAGCTTCATCATTTTCTATCAGTTTCCCATCATTACTACCCGAGGGAGGGAGTGACTGAGTACCTATACATTAGTGCGAGATCCTCGCGGACGGCACTACTTCTTGACTTATAGCTAGAGAGGCCTGCTTAAAAAAATGTCATCATTTTACAAGAATCTGAACCTTTTTTTTTTTTTGGTTATTTTCTTAACATTGTAATTTTACTGTAACATCATTGCCG
>CAJDSM010000191.1:0-20132 GCA_903981925.1 Ostrea lurida
TTTTTGTGCTTGTTTTGTGTGTTTGTAAGCTGTTAATATTAGCAATTGTGCTTTGTTTCTTGTAGTTCGTTCATTTAATTGACAGATAACAGAATACCTTTAAACGTGAATTGTATGGCTGCACTGGGAGTCGTGCATTGTATCAATAGCAAATATGCGTTGTAAATGTTTAACTCCACAACATCAACATGACCAAAATTTTAAACTCAATATTATCAACATAACCAGAATGTTAACTCCACAAAACCATGATCAAGAATGTTCAGTCCATAACAAAAACATAAAGAGAGTGTCTCACTAAAAAACAAACAAACAAACACCCCCCCCCCAATAAAAGCACTACCAGAATGTTTCATTCCACAACAAAAATATGACCAAGGATGTTTTCATTCCACAAAAACATGACTAGAATGTTTCATTCCACAAAACATAACTAGAATGTTGCACTACACTATGGAAATATACTATAATCATAATGTTTTACTCTAACAAAACATGACTACAATGTTTCGCTCCACTAAAAATGACCAGAATGCATCTCTCCATAGCAAAACCGCTATAAGAATGTTTAACTTCACAAAAACATGAACACAACATTATGTTTCACTTCATAACAAAACACTACCAGAATAATTCACTCAATAAGAATATGACTAGAATATTTAACTCCTCAAAATTTACCAGAATCTTTCAGTCCTTAATGAAACATGAACACAATGTTTCACTCGACAAAAACATGACAGGAATATCCAACTCTTAAGGAAACACACAGCTATAATATCTAAAACTGCATCCATCACAAAGTCAGAATGTTGTATTTAAACTGGCCATGCTTTCAGTAATGATGGACCACTGCACTGATCATTTTTTTGTCTGTGTTTCTACTTTAACCCTCCCCTTTCACAACAGTCTACAAACATGTATCGCCATCAAACTTCCCAAATATGTTTGTATGGAGTTCCTTAGGGACTGGCATGTCCGCGGAAACCTTCAGTGGTCTTAGAAAAATCTAGCTTATAGAGAATGACTCAGATACCATCTTTGGCACTACATTGTTCACTTTTTTAAAGTTTTAATTTCTATGTTTTGGATATCCAACATTTCGGTTTGAGCATCACTGAAGAGACATCATTTGTCGAAATGCGCATCTGGTGCATCACGATTGGTACCGTATACGATTTATATCTTACCTCCTGCTAATTTGTAGCATTGCCATTGGTTTACATCGATCACGTGAAGACCATGGATATTCCATACATAGTCAGTAGAATTCCATCCATAGTCAGTAGGAGCCATTACTCCTTATACACGGTTAAGAGATGAGTTATTTTCCGTCTCAAATTTGTTTTCAAAGCGTCTGACTACTCAAATGAATAAACTCCGGTCGTTGAAATGAATTCCCAACGGCCAATAGTTCATTGAACTCGAAATCATTACGTAAACTACGAAATTTCTAACGTCACTTGTTTGTGACGTCATAGTTGCTTCAGGCCAAAGTGCATCATGTAGTGATTCATCAACATGCAAGTTTTATACATTAGATCTATGTTATTTAGAAAAAGGCAGTCGGTAAGATATATTCGTTACATGGTTTGTAGCTGACCTAATATGGTTTATACATGATAACTGACCATGTATAAACCATATTAGGTCAACTACAAACCATGTAACTAATAATATTTGGTCTAAGGTTTGTTCTGATACATGTAGCGTTGAAGAACTACCATTCCACAGAAATGTGTTTGGGACTTTATATTAGCTGTTGTAGCCTTTAATGTCAGGACCTTTGAATTAAGAATTGACCATGTATTTTACTGAACTGATTTTTGTCTGTCCTAGTTTACTGCTACATGTATGTTGCTAACTGAAGTGACACTACTGCCATGTTTCTGTTAGTTTCTGAAGAAACACTTTGTTTCTGTTAGTTTCTGAAGGAACACTTTGTTTCTGTTAGTTTACTGAATTGTTTTGTGTGGATACCTCTATTATTTTCGGCTTTTGTAGGTCTATATCGCGGGTTTTGTAGGTCTATATTGCGGCTTTTGTAGGTCTATATCGCGGGTTTTGTAGGTCTATATTGCGGCTTTTGTAGGTCTATATCGCGGGTTTTGTAGGTCTATATTGCGGCTTTTGTAGGTCTATATCGCGGGTTTTGTAGGTCTATATTGCGGCTTTTGTAGGTCTATATCGCGGGTTTTGTAGGTCTATATTGCGGCTTTTGTAGGTCTATATCGCGGGTTTTGTAGGTCTATATTGCGGCTTTTGTAGGTCTATATCGCGGGTTTTGTAGGTCTATATTGCGGCTTTTGTAGGTCTATATCGCGGGTTTTGTAGGTCTATATCGCGGCATTTGTATTTTCTATATCGCGGGTTTTGTAGGTCTATATCACGGCTTTTGTAGGTCTATATTGCGGCTTATATATCGACGTTTTGCCTTGTGTGTAACGAATTTATTACCTCTATGTATCTGATTTTAGTCATAATTTCTCCGAGTTGCTATATTTTTTGCGTTAACAAGGATTTTTCCATTTGTTGCAGATCTTCAGTCTGAAACGGTGACCCAGTTTTTGTTTGATAATCCGGAATTCCTCGACTCTTTTGTGAATCAGCACGTGCATGAGGACAGAATACGACAGTGGTCACAACATAAACACAAAGGTCAAGGACATAATGCCGTGACCCTTACGAATGGTAAGAGACTTTTGATATGTAGAAATATAGGTGTCAAGGCACAATATGCAATCCAAAAGCTACATGCTTTCAGCGGGAAATCAAACGCACCGCTGAATCAGCGCGGACCGGATGTAAGTTTGATGGTATTAAAATCAAACCAAGACAGTAAAATAAACGAAATAGATTTTTACAGCATACACTGTATAGATGCACAACATATATAGCAAAAGTTAAATATAGAGCGCTCGTAAATATGGAATCTACAAGGACTTTAACAAACCACCTAAAACGATTATCTGGCATTTAAAACATGCATTAGATATTTACAGAAAGTACGCAATTAAATTGAAACCTTTGAAAATAAATGACGTCTGGTCTTTTCAAGTCCGTAAGATAATCTGAGGGTCTGTATTAACATTATAGCATTACGGTGACACCAATAATTAATGGCGTTTGGTTTTGATGGCATGTAAGTGTTCAACCGTTCTATCGCGCATCAATCTCTACACGCAATCAATGGGTGTCCAAAAAATCAATGATAGTCAACTTCTAATTCAAGAATGGTTTGTCAAAATTGATTCAACTTTTTTCACTGACAACCGTGACCTCCAACGTACGATTGTTGGTAAAAGGAATTACGCCCGCTTTAGTGTCTCGCTGAACTTTAAATCGTACAACACTCGCAGTACATTGTACGACATGTATTGACATTCACGACGTTCGTGAAAAGCGTGAATAGAATTTCATCTCGTTTATTTAGTTTCTGTAAAATTTCTGAATTTGAAATTCAATCAATGATTTATAAAGTTTACTATTTAGAATCGATAATAATTATAATGTAGATGCTATAAGGCTGCAGTATAGGCAGGAATAAATCACAGGAAACAATCTATCCTATAAAAAGAAATTAATGCAATTTCGTAAAGTTGCACTCTTTTTCATTATTTACAGGCAATTTATATAAAGACCAAAGAAGCTATTGGAAGGTAAGCATTTAAGCCTAAGGGGTTACCAAAGGTCATTTGCTGACGTCACTGTGTCAGTGACATTTGATACTCTTTACCCAATATGAAGAGAATAATTCCGATTAGGAACATTATGTACGCATCACATCATAATTGTTCACTGTAAGTTATAAATCCCAGATATAGGGTTTTGCCTAGAGACATAGTCTGTCGTCAGACGAGGCTATATAAGCCCCCTTTTCTTTTGGTCAAAACAAATCAGTAATAAGTAATTCTATAGTAGCAGATTATAGATGGACGCCTATTTTAAACATTCTTTTTATGCCCCCTTTGAAAAAAGGGGGCATATTGTTTTTCAACTGTCGGTCGGTCTTTCGGTCTGTAGACCTTGTGTAGTCCGCTCAATATCTTTTGACCCTTTTGCTTGATAACAACCAAACTTAATACAGAAGTTGCCCTTAGAGAGCAAATGATCCCTATTGATTTTCATGTCACAAGGTCAAAGGTCAAGGTCAAACCGCTGGTCTTTACCCTATGTGTTGTTGTTGTCCGCTCAATATCTTTTGACCCTTTTGCTTGATAACAACCAAACTTAATACAGAAATTTTCCTTAGAGAGTAGATGATCCCTAGTGATATTCAGGTCACAATGTCAAAGGTCAAGGTCAAACCGCTGGTCTTTACCCTATGTGTTGTTGTTGTCCGCTCAATATCTTTTGACCCCTTTGCTTGATAACAACCAAACATAATGCAGGGGTCGTCCTTAAAGAGTAGATGATCCCTATAGATTTGCAAGACACAAAGTCAAAGTTCAAGGTCAAACTGCGGGTCTTAACACCACGTGTTAGCCTTGTCTGCTGAATGTTTTGACCCCTTTGCTTGATATCAAACAAACTTAGCATAGGTGTTGTCCTTAGAGAGAAGATTATTTCGACTGATTTTCAATGTTCAAGGTCAAAGGTCAAGGTCAAACTGCTGGTCTTAACCCTATGTGTTTTCTGCTCAGTATCATTTGATCCATTTGCTTGATAACAACTAAACTTGGTACAAAGGTTGCCCTTTGAGAATATATGATTCTTGTTGATTTGCAAGTCACATGGGCAAAGGTCATGGCCAAACTGCGGGTCTTAACCTCATGTGTTGTCTCCTTAGTATATTTTGACCCCTTTGCTTGATAACAACCAAACTTTGTGCAGGGTTTGGCCTTAGAGTGTAGATAATCCCTATTGATTTTCAGGTCAAATGACCAAAGATCAAGGTCAATTCATTTGGCCAACCTGAAACGGCTAAAGATTTATCATATCTATCTTTTCTTTTTCAAACTTTTGACATATAATCATGATGAAATGTTTTTTAACCTATATATTTGTTTAATGACTAGTTTTGCCCTGTACAAAACACTAATTTCATAATACTTTGAACAGGAATACCCATTATGGATTTTGCACCATAGGGAGCATGTGTGTTTCTGAAACGTTTCTTGTTCATTTCTAGAACTGTGTTCAGTCCAAAAAATGGCGTGTTCTTCAGGACTTGACGAAGGACAACACAACCAATAAAGCCAAAGTGTTCACCGAACTTGCTGCGTGCGCAGCCGAATGTAAGTATGTCATGTGACAACCTGTGTATTTGCCAGGTGAGGCACACAACTGATATAAAAGCTTCATGTATACGCATCTAATTCATATTTACAATGCGTTGTAAAAATGGCGGGAAGACTTGTACTCCCTGAGTCTCATTCCGTATCTTAAACAGTCCATGAATCAGTTGAACATGATTAGGTTGAACAGTCATGAATCAGTTGAACGTGATTAGGTTGAACAGTCCATGAATCAGTTGAACGTGATTAGGTTGAACAGTCCATGAATCAGTTGAACTATGATTAGGTTGAAACAGTCATGAATCAGTGAAACATGATTAGGTTGAACAGTCCATGAATCAGTTGAACATGATTAGGTGAACAGTCCATGAATCAGTTGAACATGATTAGGTTGAAGAGAAAATCATCGGTTTACATCTGTCGGGAGGAAAAAAACCCCAGTAGAAATGACCTGCATAATCTACATGGTCTTTGTTATTAAACTGCTGATATGCATTGCATGAAAAGGCAAATATGAAGATAATAAACGGTCATGGACATACTTTGTGCTGAAAAGTTTTCAATATTCTCCCATTTTTAATGTTTTCAGTGCTTAACTAAGATACTTCTAATGGTCAACCAAAAGAAGTTGTCAAATTACAATTATAGAGATACAGAGCTCACAATTCGTTCTTATGTAATCAAGGCCCGTACCTTGTTTTGCTTACATAGGCTAACTATAATGGTAAAAATTTTGCTTGAAGCACATTTTTCGAATGACAAGTTAATTATAAACACAATTTCATTGTATACAGTTTCTAGTTTTTCAGTTCAGTAATTTATATGTAAACAAAAACATAACACAAGCCTTGCTTATGTAGCAAAGAATTGTGAGTGAAGTATCTATCTCACTTGTTACTATACAACTCGTATTCAGTTTTTGCTTACTAGGATTACGTGTGATGCATTGTTACTTCGCCATTTTATATATACCTTAGATAAACCTTGTAAACTTTAAAAATGGGAACACAGTATTCTTGAAATTTCAGTTTTAACTATTCATGCCCCTTTAAGTTTAGAAAGAGTAAGCGCCCCCTGTCGTCTGGTCACACCACCTGTGAGCTCTTTATCTTGAACAGATAAACGGAATAATCCGTAGTCAAAATCAGTGTATAAAGAAAGACAACCAATTGGTCTGAACCACTTCAGACAGCATTTGACCCAATGACATGTACGTTGTATTGACAAACTAAATCGTTATATCGAACATAGACTTTGCGAACTCCATTTGAAATAGAAGATTGATCTGTTGCAAATAATAATAACAATAAAACAACAACAACAACAACAACAACAAAATTTCACGTGTACCGAAAATATTGCATGCGTCTGGTTTACTCGTTGTACTTTAATTATCCCAAGAGATTAACTGCATGCATCGTGTCAATTGGCCTTAATATATACATCGATTATATAGCTGGAGTTAGGCTGCTGTTTTTTGCAACAGAAAGTACAGCCTTCTACTTTCTAAATTTTGGTACACCCTGTGCTGTAAATTGGTGACAACCCCGTCCCTTCCCTTCCATTCTTGAATATGATATGCGCACACAAGACGATTCTCAAGTCAACCATACTGGTTTAATTGCTGTGACAGAGCAACTGTATGTCTGTCTATGAAAATTAACCACAGACTTTCGAATGGATTTTATTGTATCGTCACTGATAAAAAGTGGGTGGAGACTAATGGATATCAGTCTATCGTTACTGATAAAAGTGGGAGGAGTTTAATGGATCTCAGTCTATTGTTACTGATAAAAAGTGGATGGAGACTAATGGATCTCAGTCTATTGTTACTGATAAAAAGTGGAAGGAGTCTGATGGATCTCAACTGTAATAGTTACTGATAAAAAGTGGGAGGAGTCTGATGGATACTTATAAAAAGTGGGAGGAGTCTAATACGTAGCAAACTTTAATCGGTGTTTATGTACAAACGTAATCTCATACAGATGATCAATTTTCAACTGAAAGCAGGTTACTGACAGATAGTGCCTCAATGGTCTCGTTGAAAGTCATCATTTTGTAAATTTTATGGCCGTTATAATGATATATATAAAATGGCGAAGTAAATCTGATTCGCAAATATAGACTATTATCTATAGGATCGATTGCTGTCTAACGTCTGCCATAGCAACTGTTTAGTTGTTCTGTATGTACTGATTTTGACTACGGATTACTCCGTTTACCTGATCAAGATTTAGGGCTCATGGTGGTGGTGACCTATCAACAGGGATTACTTGCCCCTTCTAGGCATCTGCTTTCACCCCCTGATACATGTATGTCCAGGGGTCCGTGTTTGCAGTTTTCTTAACCATAAGTTTTCTATTCTTTATAAGAGTATTAAGATGAATCACCGGTATCTTCAAATGTTCATTTTCCAGAAATATTGCATGATTAAATGCATGTGCATTTTTATTTTTGTCAACAATTATTTAAAAGCTTGCGATTTTCTGGAAACCTTGGATATTATCATATTCCTTTGATTCTACGACCTCAGTCAGTTTCGTTAGAATCCAACAACTCTTGAATACTACTTCATATATACCTTATGAACAAAGTGTGATTGCCAAAACCTTGTTGAAAATCTTTTTGATATCTGCTTTGAGAAATTTGATTTTTCCCGAAAACAAACACGGTCCCTAGTTTTATTATGGCTGTATATCTTTTTTTATGATATGATAAACACTCCAAAAAAGAATCGACTACCAAAAATATTGTCTATTGGTGCATTAGACCTCTTCAACGCCGTATTAGGGTTCTTAAAGTGTACATAAAATGTTTTTTTATATTCGTAATCCGCACATGACCTGAATTGAAAGTGACCACGAGTACTCATAGAGTGATCATTGTACTTAGAATTTTGTTGATTCGCTTTTCAGCTGTAAACGCCGATGGCCACAATTTGTATCTAATCGACGATCAAAACCAGGTAAGTACCATCACTGTCAGAAAACCAGGTAAATACCATCAATGTCAGAAACCGTTCATCATGAGAAAAGTAAATAACCATCACTGTCAGAAAACCAGGTGAATACCATCCACTGTCAGAAAAACCAGGTGAATACCATCCACTGTCCAGAAAACCAGGTAAATACCATCACTGTCAGAAAACCCAGGTGAATGACCATCACTGTCAGAAAATCAGGAACAACCATCACTTAAAAATAATCCGACACGTGTCAGAACACCCAGGTAAATACCATCACTGTCAGAAAAACCAGGTAAATACCATCACTGTCAGAAAACAGGTAATACCATCACTGTCAGAAAAACAGTGAATACCATCACTGTCAAAAACCGGTGAATACCATCACTGTCAGAAAACCAGGTAAATACCATCACTGTCAGAAAACCAGGTGAATACCATCACTGTCAGAAAACCAGGTAGATACCATCACTGTCAGAAAACCAGGTAAATACCAATCACTGTCAGAAAACCAGGGTAATACCATCACTGTCAGAAAACCAGGTGAATTACCATCACTGTCAGAAACAGGTGAATTACCCATCAACTGTCAGAAACCCCAGGGTAAATACCATCACTGTCAAGAAACCAAGGTAAATACCATCACTGGTCCAGAAAAACCAGGTGAATACATCAACTGTCAGAAAACCAGGTAAATACCATCACTTGTCAGAAACAGTAATACCATCACTGTCAGAAAATCAGGTGAATACCATCACTGTCAGAAAATCAGGTAAATACCATCACTGGATGTCAGAAACAGGTATACCATCACTGTGCAGAAATCAGGAATACCATCACTGTCAGAAACCCAGGTAAATACCATCACTGTCAGAAACCCAGGTAAATACATCACTGTCAGAAAACCAGGTAAAATACCATCACTGTCAGAAAATAGGTAAATACCATCACTGTCAGAAAAACCAGGTAATACCATCACTGTTCCAGAAACCGGTAAATACCATCAACTGTCACACTGCAAATATCTTATCATTTATCACAAAAAATCCTTATGATGAATTTATTTCAATAGATACGGAAATTGTGGTACATATTCCATGTGTACTAAGAAAATGAGATACATACTACATAGTGATATAACAATTATTCTCTGAAATAAGATACATTGTGATATAACAATCATTCTCTGTAATAACTATATGTGATATCTGAAATAAGATATATTGTGATATCTGAAATAGAATATTGTGTGACATGAAATAAGATATTGTGATATACATGTAACAACCTTTCTCTGAAACAAGATATACTGTCGTGTAAAAGTTTATTTGAATTCATTATGTTAACATGGTGTTTATTTTGCTATTTTTGCAGTTATTCCTGGCCAGTAAAAGTAGCAGGTGAGGGTTTTGTGGCATCCCCTAAGACTGTAAAATAAAAATGACTGTATACCTATCAGTTTTAGATGAACTGCGTTATCAGTCCGCAATGGACTACTTTCTCTCTCTGTATGGAAGTGCCGAATAACGTTCGTCAATTTGTATCAGAAAAAGAAAGAATATCCACTATGAATATCACAAATTATTCCAAAGCATCCTTAATTTTTAAAGTTTTCACCTTCACTTTTATTTTTAGAAACCAACGTGCCCCGACGTCATGTGTGGGGAGAATCGAACCACGGGCCACACTCCCTGCCTACGTGGCGTACACAAAGGAATCCGTGGTCACGCAGAGTCTGGTGGGGGTAAGGAACCAGTTTAAAAATTAACCCCTTAAAGAGGGTTATTATAGAGTCAAACATTCTTGTCGATGTGTAAACTACAGGATTAAACATTTTACTTACAAACTGAAACTTATGTTAAGATTGTGGGTAAAATGTCCAGAGTTTACATAAAATAAAGTCTTTCAAAAGAATGTTAAATATTCACATAATTCTGATTCGTTTCCCGTGTTTGCAATTTTGAAAAAATAATAATATCCGTACATTATATTATTTCTTTTCCGGCGCGTATGAATATGTCCTGATTTGTTGAATTCTCGTTTGGCTTTATTTTTGTCCAATGAAAGCACCCGTAATAGATAACATTGGAATTATTCAAGGATACTCAATCGGTTTTGATTAATTTTGACAGGAGCAAGTGTAGGATTTTTTTTATTACGTTGTTGTCTAAACGGGATTTTACATTATTAGAACTTCCTGCAAAAAGACATACCTTTATTTTAATACAATAAAATTGGGGTATATAGGTAGTGTGATCGGCTATACGAGTTCGGAATAATGGACTACATGTACATGTATACAGTACTTTTGTTGACCCATTTTACATATGTTTATTTTGCTGACATATTTGTTAACAGTTCACACGACCCCACTGTTTGTAAAACTACGGACTATCTAGAGATTGAGGGAGAGATAAGTGACTTATCTAGAGATTGAGGGGAGATAACTGGTCGATGACACAGTTTGTTGTGATGCAGAGTGACATTAGTAACGCGTGTTGTACTCTAGTCAGCCAGACGTCGTACACCCACTAGTCAAAGAATAAAAGTGATAGCAGAGTTCTATATAAAGAGATACACTCTTACTATAATGGACTTATGTGAAAAATAAAATGCCTTAGGATATCAAATCTCATCTGGTAGTGGTTTAAACATTTTATTGTATATTTGTATTTTTTTTAAATAAACAAAAGGATGGGGAAAAAAGTTATCACACTTTAAGAGTTCCTTTCCTGATGTTGGTTAGTACAATTGTGGTTTAATTACACAATAAATAGTATATGCATGAATAGCTAAGTGGTGTACAAATATGAAAATCTTACGTAAATCTGCCAGATTCAATGATAAATTTATGAACTGCTGAAAAAAGAAAGCAACTGGCATTATTAATTTAGACTCAAACCACATAAGTTTACTTTAAAAAGTAAGTATGGAATATAGTCATCTCAGGTAGACTAAATGGACACAATCAAGGAAGTGGATAAAAAGAAACTCGGTATCCTAAAGAGTTTCAAATTGTTAAATTTTATTTTCATCAAATTTAATGCTCGACAATTATATTGCTGTACGCATATAAACACTTTTAACGTTCACAATCGCAGGGAGTAAAATATAGATTTAAAGAAATGAATGAAAGAATAAAACCGTCAGAAGAAAAGCCACTGTTAGCTTTTCTTTGAAGTTTTATGAAATTTGAAAAGATTATTCTCAGAAAAATTTCATACCACACAAATTAAGCTAATTCATTATACGTGTTTGGTCACGTTTTCATGATGGAGATAAGAATGCTAGTTCAAGCAATTGATCTTGCATGCATTTTAAAGCAGATAATTCTTTCTTTCTTTCTTTTTTTTAAATATGATGTAGATTACAAGGATTTTTCAACTTTAAAAGCAACTTTATTGTAATGATAAAAACTGAGTTGTTGTAAATTCCGATACGTGCTAATTCAATTGATTCTATTTTGTGTATGTAGGATCCACGATTTCCCTTGGGACTGGGCGTGGAAACAGAAAGGGGCGTGTCCGCGATAGCAGTCCCACTTCTGCATGGGGACAACACCATTCTAGGTAAAATTTAGCTTTATTACATTCTCCAGTTGTAGAAACCAACTACACCAGCTAGCAAAGACATGCAAAGATGTATGCTACCTCTGATCTCTCACACCAATACATGTGGAGTTTATGTCTTATCAGATGTATTTGGGATAAGATGAATGACTATAAAGTCCGCAAAAATTGGTACTTTGAAACCACGTCATATGGTTATTGTTACATAATCATTATTCTCCGTCGACTGCAATTTTGTCAATATATCTGGTGAGAAAGTAAACACCCCCTTAGGTAAGACAATGTCAACTTTGACCCCAGTAATTATAATATTTCTATAGTTGTATATCAAATGTGAAATAATTGTTCCAGAAAGATAAATATTGATTCAAACAACATAGCTTAAATGCATGTTTTTAAGAAGTAATATTGGCATAGGCCAACTTCATATACAGTACATGTAGATGTATTCGAACTTTCACCATCTATCAAGTTTGTTGTTGAATACTTGCACACAAACTTGACAATAGAAATATTACTATTCTTGTGACTTGTCGCGCTAGTAGCTCTGGAGCCTGTTTCATCAAAGGCGTTACGCCCAAGCCTAACTTTAGCGCCAGCGTAAGTCCGGGCATAACACAAAATCTATGACAATTTATGTTTCATCAAAGAGCGTAACATTACACCGGCTAGTTAAGCCCAAATTTCACACCTAGTCAGAAAACCCGACTAAATATTGGCGTAAGCCCTCTGACTAGCCTTAAATTAGGGCGTAAGTCTACGACCTTTGATGAAACAGGCTCCAGTTTCGTAACAAGGAGTACAATACTCGCTTGCCCATGGCCGCATCGATTGTCCCTTCATCAAATGCTCGACATCTAGAAGTGAGAATCACGGGTCTTTGAAATATGAAATATGACCTAACTACATGTACGAAAGTCTCGTGTAGCGATGGGTGTTGGCAAGTTAAAGCTCCTCACTGAGCGCTACGGTTGAGAGCGCTAAGCATATAGATGCTTCAGCTATAGTGGCGTAGCAATATGAGCGAAGAGTCCCCGATAGGATGTGAAAACAAACAAGCAGCTGTTTACGCCACCTGTTATATGATCTAGTGACTGCAGATCAATAACTCGTTCTCTGGGATATGTATATTCAATGTACATTCGTGCATGTTTATATCGATCTTTTTATAGAAAAATCAAGGATAAAGCGTTCATTACTGGCTGCCTTTTTTTTTTCTCTCCTACGGCATGCCAATACTGTCATTTAAACAATAAAATGCTTTCTTTTAACGCGGGTTATGAAATTTTTTTTCTGCAATGATAGTTTCCTTCATCATCCAATAAACCAACAAAGAAAGCATTTTATTGTTTATATTTATATTTTTATGCATTTTCTAAACATATAAACTAGATTTAAGCACTAGAATATCATAATGTTAATCATTTCGTTACTTTAAATGGAACAGCCAATTCAACCTTTGACCTCAAAATCGCTCCATATTTGGTACTGACCATGTGAACATCTGACACTTCAAAACCGGATCCAACTGGTGCATTTATTGGATGATAAATGCAATGTCAATTTCAAAGGAAATATAAGAGAAAAAATTCAGTGAATATAAATATTAAATATCATTGAACATAGTTCCACCATTAAAAGATGATTTCATTTTATTGTGACAACATTTAACTACAGTATGTGTACATATATCAGTGTGCTTACACGCATCACGGATGGATATTATGACAGTTCACTAGCTCCTGTTGTAATGTACAGTTTTCACAGTTGTTAAGATTCCACTTATGTTATTTTTCACCAAGTGTAAAGTTTTATTCACTGTCAAAATTATATACATACATTTAGTGATGTAATCTGGTGCACGTCTTTGGTTTGGGGGTCCAACGGGTAAAGTATCGAGGCCTCATGTCAGATGCTGCTCATATTATATATGTCCCCTGACACACAAAACTGTAATTACGAAGGATCCTTGGTATTTGTATAGGCAAGTCAAGATAGAAACACTTCTACTAAGGATAAGACAATTAAACCTAGTACACATGTTTTCCATGGTCATCAGAAGATAATTATACTCGGTAATTCCTCAAGGTCAGCAGTCAAGGTTATACACCCATTGTTGATCATGCAAAAAAAAAAAAAAAAACCACCAAAAAACCCAAACTACAATTAATGCTAGGGTCATCGATCATAATTGGTATACATGTTTCATAGGCACTTGTTTCTGTAAATAAGGTATGACGTCTGTAATAGTTACATGTATTAGCAGACAAACGTCATATCTTATTTACAGAAACAAGTGCCTGTGACGTGTTTCCCATAATGGTTGGTTCCAATTATATTTTATAGCTTTTTAAGCTATAGTTTATTAGAATGAAATTTTCCTTAAATTTCAATAACTGATATTGTCGATATTGATAAACATGTCAACAAGCACTTAAAGTCGGTATTCACATGCAGCAATACAACACAAGCTCCAGGGAGCTTTTGACCGACACAAGTAGAGCCATTTGTTTTTATTCGTATGGTTGGATTAATTTGAATGTTAACCCTTTCTTTATATTGGGTGGCCGTATTTACAGCGTTCAGAGCGGTACATTTTTGTGCTATATTATTTTGCAGGTGTTGTGGAACTGTATAGAAACTATGGTAACATCCCCTTCTCCGCGGATGAAGAGGAGGTGAGTCAAGTAATGTTTATGTAGCATTTGTAGAAAATGATACATTGTAAATGATGAAACAACAACTCCAAAAATCTTGTAATATAAACTGCATTAAACCTCAAGGAACAGGGGCGGATCCAGGAATTTCTGAAGGGGGCGAGTTTCTACCATTAATTTTTTTTTTGGCGGTCCATCTTCAAATTGCGTTAGTTTTACGGTTTTTTTTTCCAACGTTTTCTAAGGGATTTTTCTAACTTCCGGACCCTATCCGGACCCCCCCCCCCCTTCTGGATCCGCCACTAAGGAATATGGGCACATTAATCAAAATCATTTTGATAATATATATATATATATAGAACCTTAACCCGTATGTACATCTCTTTTGACGTTATGATGTTTCTAGGTGGCTGAAATGATGCTTGTCTGGACGGATATTTGTATGGAATACGTGGAGGTAAAACATCCGGGTATTTACCACATCCGGGTCCTAGCTGTGTATAATCTGACGCTATCTTACAGTAGTGTGTGCATAAAAAAAGCTAGCAGCTAAAATTCTTACCTCATCATCACTTCATTATTAACAGTAGAACGGTGTGACGTACTAAAACCACCTGGTGATTTGATTTCGCTGGAAAGGTGAAAATATAGTGCACGTAGATACATACATGTAAATGTAGACCATTGTAGATTTCTTCTGACTTTAGTATGTATAAAAATGAAACTAACAGCCTAGATATAAGATTTTCTTTTTGCTTTCTTTGAAAATGGCCAGGATCGTTAGTCCATAAATAAAATGATTAGTAATGTTGCTTATACCCCTCCCCTCCGGCTCGGTGGTTTATGGTAACGTTGTAGATCAGCTGCAAATGGAAACAACTACAACTTCTTTTCTGTGACGGATAGTGTTAATTACTTATCAAAAATCACGAGGCTCCAACACAAAATGGCCGTTCGAATGAGGGAATATAAATAGAGGATAATCTGACCACCACTTATCACCCGTTTTTTACCTGACAGTATTTACTCTCTCTACTTAGATCGTGGCCAATATCGTCCTGTGGGGAAGTTTTGCTGTGTTTTACTTAGAGGTATAAAACTGTTGTCTAATCATATCCCCAGTTTGATGTAGTACAATGTAAAGGAAATATCCAGAGGCATTCCGAAATTGCATGTTTTATCATATTCATTGATGGGGAAAACAGAGAAATTTCTGATTAAGTAAATGTTCCCTGTCTTGCATGTTTGATAAATAAATACTTTTTTGTATAGAATCAGACTAGTAACAGGGGGGGGGGGGGTTGCCAAGTAATAGACCTGATGCATGATGTGTTGTTTCTTAGCTAGTCGCATCTAATGGACCGGAAGTAGCTACGGCCGGAAGAAGCTATGGACGGAAGTAACTCGCACATACTCTTTGAAACGCCTTGCTTCTTTTCTGGTCACGTGCTTCTCTATAACTATGCTTGCACCTGCTTTATCTATGCATGATATCCATTGAAAATATTTGATTAATTATATTGAATTTTGAATTATTGTATTTGATATGAAGACTATGATGTGGTTGTCATTTTGTGGATTGGTTTTCCTTATCAGATGTACAACAACATGGTGAAACAGAGAAAGCTGAACGACTTCCTGTTAGCCGTCACCAAGTAAGTATATATACAGGCTTGTCTAAAATATACCAATTATGATAGGGTTCATCTTAATTTTCCAATCCGTAGTTCTAGTTCCGTCATTGGTTTCTTGCTTTATTTTTTAGATCTATTTTCCAAGACATTGTCAGCATGGATACAGTCATTATGAAAATAATGGTAAGGCAGACATTTTTTCTGAACTGTTGTCTCGATAACGAGTGTTATTTTCGCGGGTTATAAACGTTCGTTGATTTTGTGGTTGTATGAAGTCTATACTGTCCCTATTCCCCACATCTAGTGTTTCTGACAGCGAATCTGTAATCCACGTGCAGCGCTTGTCATTTTGACAGCGAACTGTAATTCACCTGTGCAGCGTGTCATTTGACAGCGAATCTGTATTCAACGTGTAGCGTTTATCATTCTGACAGCGAATCAGTAATTCACGATTTGCGAACTGTTATGTACAGAGTTTCTTCAGTCGAACACTTGAAATAGACATCCAGAAAAATAATTCATTGTGTGTCCTACATGTATCCGAAGTAACCCTAATTATAGTGAATGCTTGTGTATGCCTACATTTGACCTATGTTTTACCAGTTTTTTATTCCTTATACAGAATTATGCCAAGAAGCTGGTCATTGCAGACCGTGCCTCACTGTTTCTTCTTGACACCAAAAGTCGCGAGCTTTATGCGCGGATCTTTGATACTGGCAGGGTGGAGGAACACATTCCTCAGAAAGAAATCAGGTAGAGAGAGAATAGATAATGCAAACATTGTTAATGCTAAGGGGTTTTCTTATTATTACTAAACTAAGTACTGAGAGAGAGAGAGAGAGAGAGAGAGAGAGAGAGAGAGAGAGAGAGAGAGAGAGAGAGAGAGAGAGAGAGTATTTTCGTTGGCTGAGATAATAAGAAGGCTTATTTAGGAGGCTTATTTAGGCTACGCCTAATGCCTAGTCCTTTTGATTTCATGCAGATTTCAAGAATACATATATTTCTAACAAAAAATATATCACTTCATTTCATTTATTTCAGTCTATTATGGGCTTTAGATAATATAATGCCTTTATTTTTAGTCACAGAGAATCATGTTATTTAACAAATCCCAAGTGTAGTATTTCATGCTGTTACAGATTTCCCATGGACAGGGGCGTGGCAGGTCACGTGGCCTCCACGGGGGAGGTGCTAAACATTGCGGACGCCTACACCGACAGTCGGTTTAACCGCGATGTGGACTTACAGACAGGATACAGAACAAAGAGCATACTGTGTATGCCGATCTATAACCGGGGAAAGTACGTAGAATGATGTATATATATGGTGTTTGTCTATGTATGCGATCTATAACCGAGGAAAGTACATAAAATGACCATTAGAAAGAAGTTAATTTCAGGTTTTATGGGCTATACTCAAGTTATCATACATGCACTCTACAATTATTATAATTGTATAGTGCTTTAGATTATGTCAGGTTTCAATAAAAGAAATTGTTATTTCCATAGCATTCTGTGATATTTTTTTGCATGGTGAACAGGTGCTCTTAGGGGCTCGTCACGAACTTTTTGTCTTTTTAAAATTTGACACCGTCTATTCTATATAATGTAAATATAGAATAGAAGGGTCAATTCGTCACGAGCTCCTATTTAGGCGCTGATGAAAAATCCAAATTTGCTTCTAGAGGTGCCATATTTTTCGCATAAGCATGATCTACCTTTACAACTTCGTGGGCAGTAAGGGTAAACAATAACAATCGCGTAGCCATCATTGTGGTTTAGATCTTTTTGTGGTTTTTCACTTATAGATCGTCCGTTCTTATCTCGGGATTTCTCATTCACGGTTTTGTTTATCTTCACCATGGTTTATGAATCTTTTATCATCTTCTATGTATGAAGAGTGCATACTAAGAATATTAACTCTTGCGAAATTACATTGGAGTTACAATACTTTGATGTGAAAATCTTCGTTGTCTCGAGATAAAATTACTCAAGAATGGCCACGACACTGGAGGACCCTTAAGAAGAAAATAATTCATTAGAATTCCATTTGCTTATTATGCATATTTGTCTGATGAAGACCATGGGATCACGGCAGATGTAAACGGTCGACAGGGATGCTTACTCCTTCTAGACATTTGATCCCACCTCTGGTGTGTTCAGGGGTCCGTGTTTGTCCGGCTGTTGTTTTGCATTCTGTTTGGGACTTACGAGATTGATCACTGTTCGTTATATTTACCTTTATATATATGTATAGTAAAGCGATCTTGTGATACCAGATAAAAGAGGTGGATATTAAACATGTCCTTGTAAATGTCTCTTTACAGCATCATTGGCGTGGTACAGATGGTGAATAAGATTGACGGGGTTTTCACGAAAGCTGACGAGGAGTCATTCGAAACTTTTGCTATATATTGCGGACTAGCTCTTCATCACGCTAAAGTAAGCCTAAATGTTTAGCTCCTTCATCACCAACTGCCACAAACAAAGAGTCCATTTAAAATCACAATCTGTATTTGTTGTTTAGTGTACAATAAAATTCTTTTTTGCATCAGATGCATAGGAATGGCTATCTAAGAGACTTAAATTTCTATAATTGGAAGTCGTATTCAGTGTTGGTTTGCCATATATATATATGTATACAGTGAATATTTTGATTTGCATTTGAAGCTGTATGATAAAATCCGCCGATCGGAGCAGAAGTACCGCGTGGCGGTGGAGGTGCTGTCTTATCACAGTCAGTGTAACGAGGAGGAATATCTAATAACCAAACGCCTGCCTCTACCAGACGACATTCCCGATATCCTAGAGTAAGTTCACTTGTGTGACGTCAATATCAAGAATCAATAGATAATCAGTGACTGATCCACCAAAATTAGTATCACAAATTTTCATTCAGACATTTGTGATATGATCGGGTGCTGGGTGTGGGGGGGGGGGGGGGGCAGCTGGCTATCGTAGAGTAAGTTAACCCAGATATTTCTGATCTGGGGATGGGGTGGAGTGGGGGTGGGTGTTGGATGTCTGGGTTACATGTACATGCGCAGTGTATGTCTTGAGATGCCTGGGTGAGGGGCCAGTGGACAAAGCCCCCTTTAAACTAACGAGTTCTGATATTTTTTAAAAAGCGTTTTCGACATATTTCTAACGAGAACAAATCTGTCTTACCTGCTCCCAGCGCTGAATCCGCTCCTGATAAAGTATTCCGATACTTACTTCACTGAGTGCATCGGCATATCTCTGTGATGTCGATAAGGTCATAGTTACTGAGTGTACAGAGTGTATCGGAACATCTCGGGTAATTTAGATTAGAACATAGTTACTGAATTTATTGAGTGCATCGGAATATCTCTGTGATTTAGACTAAATCATAGTATACTCAAGGTTGCACGTTGTACGAAATTCTGGATACTCTACTAAATAAATTTTATGCCATATGAGCGGTACAAAGTAGATTCATTCCCCTGACCTGGAGGTTATGAAACTTTTTTGAGCACGTACAAACTTGGTGGTCTAAATTTTGATGAAACTGTAATATAATCATTCTTATACTCAAATGGAGTACATGGCCAATATGTTTTTAGTATGCTTTGGAGTTTGATCTGAGTTGTACTCAAAACAAACATGACTGTGCATAGATAAATGAATCGGCACAAAGTACGAGTTTGAGTATGGGTACAGAAAAAAGTTTTATAGCCTCCAGGTCAGGAGTAGAACAGTTACAGTGTGTAATGATTAACACTAATTACAGGAGTTGATCTTCTTAGATAGATAAAATATTTTAATCGCCATGTCTTAGTGTGGCTATTAGGACTTGTTTTTCTTTTATGGGTACAGTGTAAATCATGATTTCCAAATATCTCTGATATAAAAGCTACCGATTCTTACAAAGTAATCTCTCAGAAAACATTTGGTTCAATGATTTCAAAATTAAAATTAAATAATTAGCTCATAATTTTGTAAGTTACGTTTGAATTTGACGTAATCTGGTTGTCTTTTAGATAGGTTACATGATAGACGTATTGTGGTTGTCTTTTAGATATGATTACGTATGGACATGACGTAATCTGGTTG
>CAJDSM010000191.1:20151-35897 GCA_903981925.1 Ostrea lurida
ATTTTAGATATGATTACTCTCCCTGGGCGATTGACAGTGACAACAAACCCGTATACGTCCTGTACATGATGAGGGACATCTTTAAAATGCACTCACAGTAAGTAAATGGTCAAAACTCTTGAAACAAGGAACCAATCAGAAACTACATTAGCAAAATGTCACGTGATGAACAAATCATTAGGGTTGTTCAGACAATGTGCTTCATGCATCTATCATTTAAATTGTACAGTTATTTTGCTCATTGGTCTCAGTATCTTGTATTGAAAGCGCGTTACGGATATGTGTAAAATGCACAATTGCTTATTCGCCACGATGTCTGATGTATCATGCTCGTGACGATAATGCAATATACAAAAAAAAAAGTAAAAAGGAACTCCGATTGTTATAGAAATACTGAAGTAGAATCACATTTGATTTGGTTTTTTGCAGTAAAAACAAAAACGAAGAAAGGTTTGTCTTCCCAGTAGTTTCGTTTTAGTGTAGCCTCTCTCTGGTTCTTGTTCTTAGAGGACATAACTCATTATTATTTAGTATGCGTTTCCCCATGACTGATGCGAGTGTCAATCAAATCCTGTAACACGCCTACCGCGTACTAACCAACCAATCACTGCTGTCTGCTCTCCTGACGCTATGTGATATCACAATCGGTGTTGTGCTAACGTTTTTTCTTTAAATTTTGCTGTGTTTTTGAAGTTTAGATAATACATTGACTCGACAGACGTTATAATAAATTGGACGGAATTTTAAATGACAGCAATGTTTTGACAATGAAAAGGTAAAGATAACGAACAGTGATCAATCTTATAAATCCTCTACGGAAATTAAGAATCGGGCAAACACGGACCCCTGGATATACCAGAGATGGGATCAGGTGCTTAGGAGGAGTAAGCGTCCCCTGTCGACTGGTCACACCTGTCGTGAGCCATTTATAAATTGTATAAGCTTTATAATCGAATTATGATGCCGCAATGTTAGTATAAATCCTTATTTCAATTTGGGAAATAGGATTACATTGAACAAAAACTCGTGAGCGTTCAATGTCAAATTTCGAAAAGTTTTCATCGATCGATGTTTAACTTAACGGTATACATTTTTCATGAATGACTAATGTCCGAAGTTTAGATTTATGTCATATTGATGTGTGCTTGAGAATACCATATAATGTCTGTGTAAATTGTGAACGCATGCACTTCAAGTCTTCATGGGCCTGCTCTGTTTGAATAGGGAGATTTAAAAACAACAGAAATACTTCTGTGTATTACCAGAAATAGAAATGAAGAAATGTTCCCCTCTGTGTTCCAGAAATAGACAGCTAGAATGATATATTCCAACATTCCTTAATCACAGTGGAATTTATAATATAGCTTTGAACACACTTTTCTGAAAATATATACAGGGCACTTTTTTTCTGTCTCAAGGGGAGACAATCTCTGTTGAATTTCTTTTCATGTATACCTTTTGTGGTTCGAATATTATACAGTTTGTGCTTATGATTGAATGTACTCTTGACAAATGTATTTTCTAATATGTTTGTGTATATCTTTTATCATTATTTACTTTTAACTTGTGAAGCATCTTTTGAGTAATGACAGAACAGTGTATTTATTTGCATATAAGCATTGTCTTCTTTTGGAAATCGCGCTTGAATGTATTGATGTGATTTGTATTATGTTTATACTCTTTGAACAGTATTCGGAATTCCGTAACTTGCTTGCAAATGAATTGACTGTTTTGCATCAAAACATAAAAAAAAAACCAATACTGTGCAATTAGGAATGTATATTTTGATATTTTAAACTCTCTGGTCTTATTTCTATTTTCATTTTGACAATCTCTATTTTTATATTTTATTTTCAACTGGATTGCTTTTGATATTTTATCTATTTAGTAATTTATCGATAAGAGAGAAAAAAAAAATAATTGCGAACTTAAGGCCAAACCCCCGTCATTATACATTTCAGACACATGTAAATATATATTGAAGTGTTAGTTTCGGAGAGGACGTTTCCCGATCCCAAGTGTGAATACGCTCTCGTCCGTCCTGTACTTCCTGGCGAAGTTAGGAATAGCTCATAGACAATCATTCACAAACTTTCTTTGTCTTTGATAAAATGCACCTGACAGGTGAAAGGTTACAATTATATGTGTAGGAAAATCTAATTTACCAAAGTATCCTATTTAGTTGTTATAGGACGTTCTAAAATGAGAACGATTTTTTTTATTTTAAATGATTTTAATAAATTCTTATTAATCTCACATAGGATATTTGTTTTTTGTTCGAGGAATCTTTTTTGATTCATATATTTTTTAAATTCATGTATATTTCTTGTGATAATTTTCTAAGATAATGCAAATTTTATAATATGCACGCCTGTGTAATCTGTACATGAATGATGTACAATGTAAGTGTGAGATGTCAGTGTAATGGTGAGCAAATTCGAACTACTTGGGATTCGGCATATTTATCCTCGAAAACGTTAATTGTGTCGGGATCAAGAACATCATGTAAATCTATATCAAGGCGTGTGTCATCTGACAGAAAAGTACAATGATTATGACTGTTCGATACTTGACTGGTTCTAACGGATTTCTTTTGTTCAGAAGGTTTGACTTGGATGACATGATCAGATTCACATTGACAGTACGCAAAAACTACAGGAACGTTCCTTATCACAACTGGGCGCATGCTTTCTCCGTGGCTCACGCCATGTTCGCCGTCATCAAAACCTCACAGCATCATTTCACACCAATTGAGGTGAGTCATTGACTTCTTGCTTCCTGAGTAACACGAAAAGTAGCACGTACTGCTGCCGCCTGGATACAGGAAATTAACGGGTCACGGGGCGACAGCAATCACGAGCGTGTACAGTATTTTTTCTACTTTCGAGTTTCGCGGCTTTCGTCGCTGTAAATAAACATCCTGGTCCAAATGCGAATTATAATGCAATTGTTTTGTAATCTGACTTTTGATCGGCTAAGGCACTGTAGTTTGAATTAATAGTATGATAATGCTAATAGATAACGTCAAACACAAACATTTCGTGACGTATTTTATTTATATATACTAACCATATGCAACCAAACAGGCCGTAAACAGTAAGCAGTAAGCAAAAGCACATCATAAGTTGAGGCAGTCATTTTGATTGCAAATAACACAGTAGAAGTAGATATCGGGACGCCATAAAAATGTTTGTTTGTTCAATTCAAAATGACTGCAAAAACAGAACAAAGAGCGCTATTAAGAGATTCTTAATATAGATTCCATAAGAGGATCATTTACTTGTACCATTTATGAATATTCCCTTTATGTGATTTTCTCTTCGGCATTTGTAAAGAAAATGTCATTCAGTAGATCATTAAACTGTTCAATCTGTACTTTTACTGAGTAGAATTGATTTGTACTTTCTTACATTTCAGTGTTTGGCTTTGTTTGTTGCTTGTCTATGCCATGATTTAGACCACAGGGGAAAGACGAATGCTTTCATGGTCAAGAGTGCTTCTCCTCTGGCTGCCATTTACTCGACATCTACCATGGAACACCATCATTTCAACCATACTGTCACCATTTTACAGGTATCCTGGTCAAGGCACCAATTCACCATTACTGATATTTTATTTTCTGCATTCAAATTATAATTACGGACATCGTATTATATGAAAACATATTTTTATCATCATATTCTACATATAAACATGACTAACACATAGGCGGTGTCAATAAAGAAACAACTCCAAGAGAAAAATAAATCTATAATTGTAACGTTAACATTATGTATCTTTTCACAGAATGAAGGTCACAATATTTTCAAACATCTAACCTCAGCAGAATATAAGCAGGTAAAGAATATAATGTTTGATATTACAGATCATGATGCTTCTGAACAGTGAGAAAAATGAGATTTATTCTTTAATTTGTGAATATTGTTCATTTATATAGATTCTGAGTGATATTCGACATTGTATCCTCGCCACAGACTTAGCTCTGTTCTTCAGTAATAGATCTCGCCTACAGGACATTGCCGACAAGAAGGAATTTTCGTGGCAAAGCGCTGAACACAGGCAAGTGAACGGAATGTGTTATTTTTATTTAAAAAATGTAAATTTTTCAGTCTTCGTGTAAGAAGATCCTCCACAATAGAATATACATCTTTAAGAGATTTTGGATCGTTGTAATATTTGTAATTTAAAGCAATACTGTCCCCTATCTTGTGGATTGAAATTTACAACTCGTCATAAAGCTAAGAAGCCCGTTACTCCCATATGTTTTAAATACCAAAACCACGGCAAAATTAATTACCAAATTTATAGTGAATTTCTTGATTTCCTAGAATGCTTCTTCAAGCCGTTATTATAACGGGGTGCGATCTATGCGCAAGCGCAAAACCGTGGGATATTCAACTCGACCTTGTGAAGTCGATTTTCGATGAGTTCTATAAAGAGGTATTATATGCATGCTTATGGAGCTGTTTCCGACTCTTGCATGTCCTTATACAGCTAGCAATTGTGGTGGAATAGATGCTTCTCTCGTTGTTGTAATATATTTTTGTATTGTGCTTCTGCACAAATTCCACAATATGACATATATAGGACACACACGTTGATGCAAATCATAATCGGTCTGTGAAATTGAAATTGGAGATTTTTAGCTAGTCTTGTCTTGCGTGAATTCACAAAAGTGGTCACTGTCTTAATCATTAAATTCAGATTGGTCATAAGTTAGCCCCCATTTTTGAAAAAGTGAAAGAAATCCTTGCCAGATTTGCTGAATATTCATTGAGCATAGAGGACATATGGACATTACGAAAACCATTTTGAAAAAGTATTACCTTGACAACTTCGTGTAGGATATTGATAATAAATACTCCATAAAATCTTGAATTACTTTGCTGATCAGAAATCATTGCTTTACTCGAGTTTTGCTTATTGAGTTTGTAATATAGAACATTGCTCTTAAAAGTAAGGAATCACTGAGGAGTTCGAGGAGGAGGATGTTGGGGTGTCACTATTTCATAATTTTGCTCATTATGGTATGCTCTCTGGAATTTTTAAACGTAAAATGCAATCCACTCGGTAAAAGGCTACTGAAGTGAATGAACTATTAATGGGCTAAATCAGGCAAGATAAACATTCTACAGAACTCAACACAAACAATATTTGACTATGTTGATTGAGAACATATTCACCAAGTTCTAAATGTTCATTCTAAGCACCCGTAGAAAATCTTGAGCAATTCACACTTGATAATGCACCTTTCATTCTAAATATACCTATACTACGACGATTCTCTCGGTTATATCTCCATTTTATGGTATTTCATGCCAACATTAAGTTCAAAATCTTTGAACTGTTTCTTTCAATTAGAAATATCTTCTTTCTTGAATTCGGTCAATCACGTGACACCTTGCTTATCTATATCGCTTACCTAAGTTTACCTAAGGATCACAGATATCCGGCGTTTGAGGTTTAGTATTCTCATTCTGGAGAGAGTTTTGGTTTGTGGAGGAAGAGTATCAAATGCTTAACTTTTCGTCCACTTTAGCTTGCCATGTGTTTGGTACCCAGAAACCTGCAAACCAATGGATAGATAAAGGAACACGAATTATATATGGTACGAGCTAGCACGGGTAAAACAAAGTGATTTAGTGTTGTTGTATAATTGTTGTCATTGATGTTGTGATTGCAGGCGTCTTGTTATGGCCAACAGCATGACGGCCGCTGATTTGTGCTCTATGTACAAACCATGGAAACTACAGGTGCAACTTGTTGACGTCATCATGGAGGAGTTTTGGCAACAGGTAATAAAAACCAAGTGATTTTGTTCATCACGTGATTATATAGAAATGAAACCTTTTGAACATCAATCTTTTCCTTACCATTGTGTTATGAACAATTCATATTAAAATGTCGAAAAATGTATATGAAGTGATTTAGTGTAAATATAGAATTATATCATCTTTACATTGATTTGGTGTTTAGTGTAAATATGAAATGATCTCATGTTTACGTTGAAGGGAGACCAAGAGAGAATCAGTTTAGGCTATGTTCAGAATCCGATCATGGATCGCGAGAAAATAAACGAACTTCCTGAATCTCAGGTACACGTGACACCCGGGGTGAATAACACGTTTTTTAACACTCTGCACGTGATCAGCACAGCTGTATCCTCATACGTTTTTTCTCTCAGAGTTTCTAATTATCGCGCCATTGAAATAAAAACAGGATTATGTAATAAGTATTTATCTTGGGATGATAGGGAGCCCCCATTTTGTATAATCTGAATAACATATCCACAGACGTGCATCTAGATTTTATGTTACAAGGATACCACATATATAGATTCAGTTTCCTCCCAAATTTGTCGTTCGCATCGTCTCCACATCCCGTCAACGACTCAAATTCAAGGTTACAATTTCATTTTTCAGGTCAGATTATTTCACTCGATTGTTTATATAATTTTCATTGGACTGTTATTCGAAAACAATTATTTACAGTAACATTTTCCACATGATATTTTTTTATGGCTGATTTCATATCGGTTTATGAAATGATAGCCTTCATATTATATATAGGTGACAATAGTTCTGAAAACGAAGCACTGTAAACAGGGTGTTTTATTCTGTCCATTGGGTGTCAAAGTAAAAGAGAGAAAAGTAGGATAACTAACAGTGATCAATCTAGTAAATTCTATCAACAATGTGAAGTTTAGAGTAGAGCAGAACGTGTAGCATATTGAGGACTGTGGTGTCTTATTATGAGTTATCTTGGGTGTATCAAGTCTGCATAAGAATGAAAACGAGAATTTAAGGGTTTGAGGTTTTGAGTTTTATATCTGATGACGCAACAGCATTTCATGATGTTAAAAAGCCTAGTCTTGTGTTAATCTATCGTAAGGAATGGTGTTTTTGGAAAAGCTTTGTAATTTCAAATTTTCACAGTGTGAAGTTTTTTTTATTCACAGTTAACATTTACGTTTGGAGTAAAGATAAATGTTTGATAGAACATTTACTGGATCATGTATCAACAAAAATATTGTGACCCTGGGATGTAGACAGCTAGAACAAGGGGTAGTAACTCTTTCTGGGTAGTTTTGCATTTCTATATTGATCACTGTTCTGTACAAACTGAGTAGCCTTTGAGATAGATAAGTCGATCGTATTTTACCGATGATTATGTTAATGACTGTGAATATCTACATTATTTTCTCACGAAGACTGTGTATTGTTCGTTTTCAAGACTCTCATGTCACCAACATTTTTTTTTATCATTGGAGATGATCACAAACATTTTTTTTATCGTTGGAAATGAACGAAAATCATATTAACCCGAATTTCGTTCTCCTTTCCTTCACACAAGAAGTGTATGTTTTGGCGGCAATTCGCAGCACTTTGTTCACATTGCTGACTAACTTGACTAACCTTCCTTAGGGGGACGAGGAGAGGTCACAGGGACTAACCCCAATGCCAATGATGGATAGACAGAAAAAGAACGAATTACCCCATCTTGAGGTAATGCAATGAGAGAAGTGAATCAGAGCAGTACGTAATTATGAAATAAAGGGAATTTGAATAGTTCGAAGATGGGGGTCAGTGGGTGTATCAATAGTTTCTTTTCCAATGAATTATGAATAAATCTTGTTATGTCCGGTTTTCATATTTAATAATCACCGTGTGTTCTGTTTCCATGGTAAAGACAATAATTTGTACTAATCATTTCGTGTGTGCAGAATATTGTACATTTTGAACATCATGCACCTACTGTCTAACAATCTAAATTGTTATAAATTTTTGAATTGTACTTTCTATTGAACAATTCTTACGTTTTTCTTCAGTTCAACTGTTCTTCAGAATACAATGCAATATTTAGTTGCATATTTTGTTCTCATACTTATTGAGCAAATTCGGTAAATGCAAATTCAATGTCCTAACGTAAAGTTATCAAATAGTTTGGGGCAAATCTAAAACTGCATGAAATTGTTTTTCTTTTCATGCTGAAGAAAAATTAAACTGTAGGAGCATTAACCCTTGACCTCATTCATTATAGGTGGGTTTCTTGGTGGGGATTTGCCTTCCGTGTTACGAGGTGATGGCCCAAATTTTGCCGGAAACAAAACCAATGGTTGACGGAGCAGTGTAAGTAACGTTACATTTTACAAAAATCATGCACCTCATACTTCAAACACAAACCTTCCTTGCTTTGACGACCATTCCTAACTATTAAAAGTTATAATGATGAAGATTTGTACATAATTAGACGTGCGTATATAATTAGAATTCATGTTTTAACTTAGCTAGTACACCCCGTTGAGGTCCGGGTTACAATAGGTCCTCAGAACCCCTTGCTTGTCGTAAGAGGCGACTAAAGGGAACGGTTCTTTGGATAAGACAGCAAAATCCAAGGTCCCTTGTCACAGCAGATGTGGCACGATAAAGACCCGTTCCTGCTCAAAGGCCATAAGCACCAAGCAAAGGCCTATATTGCAGCTTTTCACCGGCAATGGTGACGCGTAAATATGAGTGAAATACTCTCAAGAGACGTAAAACAATGTACAACCAACTAATTTTGAATAGGCATAGTTGAAATATACACTAACGTATAAGTAATAGGTCTTTAAGTTTCAATATTTGCATTTAGGGCCAACTTGAAGAAATGGCGGGAATTAGCAGATAAAGAGGCCAAAGAAAAAGAAAACAGAGAAACTGAAAACACTAAAGAAACTGATGAGCAGGATGACGCAGAGATCGAAGAACCACCAGTGACATCTGAAAAACCAAGTGATGACGTCAAAATTACGTCAGATAAGACCCTTTTATCAACAGAAGACGTATTAGATGATAGTGCTTCAGATACAAGCTTTTTGGCAGCAGGCAAACCTTTGCCTGACCTCACAAGTGATTTAACCTCAAACATCAGTGTGTCATCAGAAAAGACAGTCTTATCGTCACAGAGCGAGGAGCTACGATAGGTGTCCTCTACTCAGGAGAAATTTTCATTTCAGTGGTTTTGAATATTTAGCTCTATGAAGCATTTCCATGACAATGAACTTGGTGTTTAGCTACTACGCAGGGTAACCTTGAGGCGCGCATGCTCTGTGATGCAAGGTCTGTGATTTATTTGTATTTGTTACCAGAGAGGACATGCCGTTTGGGTACTCTCAGATAATTTATTCGGAACCTCTTATTTATTTTCATGACGATAATACTCCACGACGTTCCATCCTTTGTGCGTTTTATTCCGTTACGTGTTTTTATGGTAATGTTGACGTGTTGGATGTTGTAGATTAAACCGTTATCAACTTGCTGTTGACTTATTCCTTGCAGTTTCAGTGATGAAAAATTCAAGTGACATGGAAAGCTTGAACCAAATGAACCCAGCTATGACCTAAAAGAGACCAAAAATATAAACTTAAATTAAGTAAGGTTTACCGGGTATTTGAAGTCTAGACTGAGTTAAATGTCATCCACGGTATATATACCTGGACAAGATATATGTACATGTATGTATCAGCACTACACACAAGTTACTTCCCTTTTCCGCCATCTCACGGTGAAAAAGTTGTTTTCCTTACGTTGACCCTTTGTAGTTTTCTAGTCTGTAATTTTGGCATTAAATTTGTTTATCGATATCTACAATAGTCCCCTAAAGGATTTGATGGCAAAAGAAAGGCCTGTAACCCTGACTTTGAAGAAAAGTAGGTGTATCTGAATGACAGAAACCCAGTTTGCTAATGTAACCTGGTTACAAAATTGTCACTCTGGGACTCTGCTCCGATTTCTTGCCATATTTGACTACGGATTGTTCCGTTTACCTGATCAAGACTATGGGCTCACGGCGGGTGTGACCGGTCAACAGGGGATGCTTGCTCCTCCTGGGCACCTGGTCCCACCTCTGGTTTGTCCAGGGGTCCGTGTTTGCCCAATTCTTGTTTTTGTATTCTATCTAGGACTTACGAGATTGATCACTGTTCGTTATCTTTGCCTTTACATATATGTTATTTCGAGTTCACTAGGATGATACCGAATCGACAGTATGAATGAAAATTATTGTTATTAATATAAATCGTCGTCGATGTATCGTAATGTCGAATAAAAGCCACAATTTGAATTTGTTTCTTCTCATGTAGAAACCTGAATAAATTTTGCTTCTAAGAATATATAACAAGTCATCTAACAACGGAACACGAATCGTGTCATATTTAGGGCGAAAATTACGAACCGTGATTAATCGTGTAAGTCCCAAACAAAATAGAAAACAAAAGTTGGTCAAACACGGACCTCTGGATACACTACAGTACTAACAGCTGTTTTAAAAAGCATCACTTCAGAGATACTGTTTCACTACATATTCCAGAAGTGGTGTCAATCAGAAACTCTAAAGAGCTTTTAGAAAACTTCAAGTCACGAGAGTTTTTCTAAGACGTATGATTTTTCCATACTTTATACAAAAGTTCTTCACGATAAATGAGGCGTTTTCAGATAATTGATAATTGTGTCGCCTGCCTGCGTTAGCGGAGGCGACATATAGGGATCACTTTAATCGTCTGGCTTCGTCCTGCGTCGTCGTCACAAAATTTTCTGTCACATTATTCTTAGAAACCACATAAGCCAACTTCCTGATATTTGGCACAGAGCATCAGACAACTGTAAAGGCAAAGAGAACGAACAGTAATCAATCTCGTAAGTCCTAAATAGAATACATAAACAAGAGTTGGGCAATCACGGACCCCTGGACACACCAGAGGTGGGATCAGGTTCTAGGAGGAGTAAGCATCCCCTGTTGACAGGTCACACCCGTGTAACGCAGTTTCCAACCTGCCGCTTGTCAAACTTCCTGTTTGACGCAACTTTGAAGTATTTTTAACATAGACAAATATTTGTCCAGTTTTTTCTCTCAGGAACACACAGGCCAGCTTCCTGATATTTGGCACAGAGCATCAGTATGGACAACTGTATCGTGTAACGCAGTTCCAATCTGCTGCATGTCAACTTCCTGTTAGAGATAACTTAGAATATTTTTCACATGGTTAAATTTCTGGCACATTTTTTTCGGAACACACAGGCCACTCCTATGTTTGGCGCCAAGCATCAGTATGAGCAACTGTATATGTAACGCAGTTTCCAATCTACCGCATGTCCACTTCCTGTTTGACGCAACTTTTAATTTTTTCACATAAACAAATTTGTCCTTTTTTTCAGATAGAATCTCACAGCATCTCATAACGATATCCATATTTTCATCTAATTTCATCATGTTAGGATGCATTGTTCAATCTGGTAAACTTGAACAGAATCTGATTCTGACAAATAAAATATAATATATACTTTCTTGCATGATGATACTTTAAATGTGAAGTAATTTTCAAATGAAACTAGAAGTAGGTAGGCGACACATGTCTTCCCTGAAAGACTTGCCACTAAGTTGCTTTTTGAACAAAAACGACCCCCGAAAATACAAAGTTTTTGGTCGTTGGAAACAAGATACGTGTACATATTTTTGTTAGAAACCACTCTGATTTGCCCTATAACAGTACTCTGAAGTAGATATTAAGAGCATGCTTGGGTTTTCTTATAGATAATATTTATGTAGTCTTGGGAGATGTTACGGATAAAACCAAAAAAAAAACAAACTTGCCGTGTCCCTTCAACCTCTAGATATAGTATATAGATGATGTCTTATCAATTAACAGTCATAATTTTCACAATTATGTCCATTTGAATATATCCTGACGAACTCGAAATTAAGGACACCACAGAATCTGATAGATTCATATTTGGATATTTTACTTATATTGACTCTAATGGCAGACTGAGAAACTACATTATATGATAAACGTGATCTTGACTTTGCAATCGTCAAATTTCCTTTTCTATGTAGTAATGTACCAACTATCACCTTCTTATGCGTGTGTTTGCCTCTCAAGTTTGATTCGATCACAGGAGCATGCCATGCGTTGAGAAACATTTATAAAGGCGAGGCAACTACATAACCAAAATTTGATGTTGCAGTTATAACGAATTTCGATTAAAAGTCAATCATTTCGCAAACTTCTATGGTCGCTAAGTGACTTTGTTAGCGTATACAATTATCACTAAGTCTATATGTCGACTTGATTTGTTTCATACCCTTTGTTAGAACTGTCATTTTCGTACTAGAATTGACGACGGTAACCCCGTTTACTTTGTTTTGACTGCAGGCTCGACGGCGGGTGTGACCGGATCAGCAAAGGGATGTTAACTCCTCCATGGCACCTACCTGCCTTCGCTTTTGTCGGAGGTCGTGTTGCCCTACACTCGATTGTTATGTGATTACGTTTGGATCTTTGTTACTTCGCCATTTTTATGTTCATTACAACAACACATCTAAACAGAGAAAAACAACAGAGATTGTATCCTGGAAATACTTCGAGTTCAAGATACCTAGCAAACCAAATGTTCCTATCGGGTTGAAACAAGAGTCGAGAGTTCTTCTAAGTTTCACCAGTTGGATAAACTGCACCAGGGAGTATTCCTGTTTTTTGCATTGGATTTAGAGAAAAAAAACATCCTGACAATATGCTGTCAGTACAAGTTGAAAACGACGGACTTAAAGTAATAAATTTTGTTTAGAAATGTTATGAAAGATTTAGAGGATGTCAAATTTCTAACAATAATGGCCGTTGAGACTACTGACATTTCTAATGGAGAACAACTCATTATTTGCCTCGATACATCGATTTGTGACACACTGTGCCACACGAAGTTTTGTTAGCTTTTATGAAGTCGACGACATAACGCTGATGTGTACTAACATTTCTGCAATCACCGATACCTTGAACAGGTTTAATTAATTACGGAGTCAGTGTTCCGATAGGGCTGCCTCAGTGCAAGACCATTATGTGGAGATGCAAAGCAAATGTTAGAGACAGAGAGCAGTACTTTTTATTCGGACTGATGTAACCATGCCCTAAACTTGCAATGCTTTGATGTTGTTAAATCATCTACAATTATAAGATATCTCCATGATTGATTGATTATTTGTTTGTTTTTCGTCCCGTTGAGAATATTTCACCCATAATGAGACGTCGCCATTGCCAGTGAAGGGCTGTAAATTATAACCTTTGCTTAGCACTCATGGCATTTAGCAGTGAGGGTTCCTTTGCGTGTCACGCATCCTGCGACACGGTACCTCCGTTTCCATGGTCGTATCCAAAAGGTACACGCTCCTCTATCATGTACCAATCTATAAGGAATGCTCACTCCTCCCACCTATGGTATATCTGTAACCGAGCAGAAAGGCAGATGTTGAGTTTCTCAGTTTATTATATACAAGAAGCATTGACCTACAATAACAGACAAAATATAAATGAAACATGTATAAATGATATTACAAATATGAAAATTACAATTTAAGTAAGTTACGTACAGCAAACGTTTCAGAAGAATCTTATATTTTATGAAAACGATGTACATGTGTTCTGTAAATAATTTAAATTTAGATCTTACAGACTCATATAATAGACTAAGCTAAGTTCAAACTTTGACTGCAAAAATACAATACAGTAGAAACACTTGCATCAAATAATATGTAAATGAAGACTTTTCACTGGTATTAAACACATAGTTACATACCTAAGATGCAGATGATATAGACCAGATTCAATAGTAACTCATCGAAACGTATTACTGCTCTGATTTAAACTATAAAAAACGCGGTAACATTATATTAAAAGTTAAACTTTACTGGATAAAGGAATCACAAAATGGACCAATGAAATCGAAAACCAATGAAAATAACAGAATGAAACTTAACTCCAGCAAACTCAATCCAAGGTGCGCATGTAATCTGACGGTTATATTTAGCAAAAATAATAAAACGAACACTGGGTTCTCATAATATCACATATCCAAGAGTCTGTTTGGCCATTTCTCAATTTGCATTAATTCTATACCTGATTTATGATCACTGTTCGTTATCTCTACCTTTTCATTTGGAATTCTAATGGGCAATTTGACTTTTTCTCCATTTACAGCGCATAGGAAAGTTGGCTTAATTCCATTTCGATATCAGTTACTTCCATTATTCCACATTTAGTACTCATGCTTAATCTCCAAATGCTCTTTCAAAAGATGAAATTCTTCAAACTCATGATTCAGTTTTAAACACATTTAATATCCAAGTCAGTGGGACGGATATATATTAGTTACTGTACCTATATTGGATTCCAAAACCCTTACAAAAATACATTGCTGGATCCTGTAAATATTCCACCAAGCCCCGGTCTTTGCTTCTAAGTAAAATATTGACTTCAGATGTATTGTGCAACAACATATGGTAGAGGTGGTATAAATCAAATAATGATTCTGAAAAAAAAAACTCTACAGAACTTCTAGTGAATCTGAAATCCCAGAACTTATTTCAAATCAACAATTTTCAAAACGTGTGACTTTTCAACACTCTACACGACAATTCCTCACGATAAATTAAATGCCATACTTTTTAACATTATAGAGAGTTGCTACTTCAATAAAAATTAAAAAGGAAATATTCATAGCTCGTGACTTTGTTAAGCTCCGCTCTGATTTTATGCACAGGCACAGTGATCGTGATATTGAAACAAGTTCCTCGTTGAGAACATATTTGGTTTCTGGGTTGCTCATGTATTTCAAAATTGTATTGGAATTCACAGGAGCTACCCATATTTATGTAGCTTAAGAGCTTGTTCTGCGTATGATTAGTTTTTGAATTGAGGCAGGCTGCTCATAAACATGTTCTGCTGCGGGAGTTTCAACAGTCATGTTTAAAGGTAGCATTTCGCAAATTCTAAGGGCATTATTACGATATAAAATGGCGAAGTAACAAAGTATTAAACGTAATCACAGTCCCCAAAACCCATACAAAATCGAGTGTTGGGCAACACGGACCTTCGACAAAAGCGAAGGCAGGATCAGGTGCCATGGAGGAGTAAGCATCCTCTGCTGACCGGTCACACCCGCCGTGAGCCCGTAGTCGAAATAAAGTAAACGGGGTTACCCGTAGTCAAATCTAGTAGGAAAATGACAGTCTAACAAAGGGTATGAAACAAATCAGTCAACATATGACTAGTATAGTGATACTTTGTAATCGCAAACAAGGTCATTATATAGCGACCGTAGAATTTGCAAAATGATGACTTTAAACGAGATTCGTTTTAACCCTGCAACTTCAACTTTTTTGTTAGTAGTTGGCCTCGCTTTAAAAAATCCACATACGCATAGCATGCTCTTGTGTATCGAATCAACTGCGAGATATACACACCATAAGCAGGTGATAGTGGTATTGGTAAACGATCTAGTTTACCAGTATGAACTGCCATTTCGGTCAAATGCTGTCTGATGTGTTTCATAGAAATTGTTAAGCCGTTCTTTATACACTGATTTTGACTGGTTTGACCGGTCGAGAGAAAATGCTTACTCTTCCTAGGTATATAAATTGGCGAAATAAACAATGTGTTAAACATAATCATAGTCACAAAACATACACACAAAATAGTAGTTGGCCTCGCTTAAAAAATATATCATACGCATGGCATGCCCTTGCGTATCGAATCAACTGAGAGACATACGCACCATAAGCAGGTGATAATGGTACATTACTACATAAAAAAAGGAAAGTTGACAATTGCAAAGTCAAAGTCATCACGTTTATCATATAATGTAGTTGTCAGTCTGCCATTAGAGTCAATATTAAGGATCACGAAGGCCATGATGGAAAACAACCGAGGTGCTCTTGGA
>CAJDSM010000192.1:15730-30068 GCA_903981925.1 Ostrea lurida
TGTTATAGCAACATTAATACCACACGAACAAGAGTGGATATAATAAATATTTTTTTAATAATACATTTTGCATATGAATTGGTGAAATACTTCAGTTAAGCTATTCCAATATAATTTGACCCTCTATTTCCCTAATTATTCTCACACAATGCTTTATTGAGCATATTAATAGTTCACATTGTTAGCTCACCAAATGTCATCGATTTAGGGCAAAATATCGTGAATAGGTATTTGATTATGGGCATAGGTAAAATCTTTTGTGTAGACGTTCGCTGAATGGCATTTATCACTCAGGAACTGAATATTAAGATCCTAGTCACAGCCGACTAATCCATTAAAATGTTACGGCATTTTAAAAAAAAGTATATTTATTCTGTTAACTTAGCTTTCACCGGGGATTAACGGTCTCAAATCAGCACGAGCTCTTCCTTCCAACAATGGAATAACCGATGAACTAAACGAATCGTATATTACACAATAACACTTCAGATGCTGTGTTAAATACTCTGGGGAGGGGGAATACGGTGTGGTATCACTACGTCAGTTTTTAGGATAAATTACATATAGGGAGAGGTAGGGAACTGTATTTGCAATATTTGAATGTATAGGCCCTATCGATGGGGTGTTTGTTGAGGTCTGAAGTGTGATTTGTCATCTGATGCTTCTTAGTATCGCGGATTATTATTTGGTTAAATTCATATTTCTCCGTGGCGTGGTGTGTTTCTATCGCAGAACGGCTTGATATAGGTCGATCCCATCTATTTGCCGTAGGGTTATACTATTTGTACGTGTTTAGATTTGACGTAACTTCTTAAGTTTCAGGTTTTGCTTACACTAGGAGTGCCGGGGCAGATTTGGAGTCCGATAACTCTACTTTTGTGGGGAAATCCAAATGTCCATTGCTTTTTGGAGTCGAGAATCCTAGGGATTCTCGGGAGCCATGCAGACATGAGGGTCTACGGCCCACGGTATGTAAGTATGATGGCATACTAATCTCGCATTAAAAAAACTGACTTTGACTTTTCCTGATACAATATTTATCAGTTCCGATAAGGGGTGTCAGTACACTACATTTTCTGCGTCTGAGTTTTTACTGTGTAATTGATTTATGCTAGTGACCATGTGTTGTTTAGAATACATTTAGACAGTTGAAGGCTTAGATTGAGCTGTCGCCTTGCCTTACTAGCTCGCTCATTTCCCCCGCTATTCAGTTTTTATTCGGATTGGTGGTTACCTCCTATAGAGTGGTGTGCTTGTAGACACAGATATGACTCAACAACTGGCCTCGGTCAGAGGTGTGGTATCATAGTCGCTTCTATGCATCACTAAAACATAACTGAGTAGAAGCAGATTAATCAATAATTCAAGTGGAGATTCTCTAGGTGCGTTAGGAGTACTCATCTCCAATCCTCTTTAACAATGGTACTCGTGTATTTCTCATTACAGACTAAGAATTTTATAATGGTTAAGCCTCGATGATGTGTGCTTCGTTGTTATATTGCTCACAGAGCCTAAAACTTTGAATCCCAGCTTACTCTATCGATTTGCACCACTACCTCTACTCTATTAGTTATTTTAACAGTGAGGTATTGGGATGGTGTGTTTTGAAACTTGATTATAGCGTTTGTGTTAAATTTGTCTCCTCTCTGTATTCTCTGAAAGAGATATGGGTCCGGACGCAACTCGAGGGTACTCTCCATGGTGTACAAGGAACTTCTCACCCAGGTGTTGAGCTACTAGAGTTTTCCCCTCCGCGCGATTGTAGATGTAGCCTTTCTTCGGTGTTGGATATTCCTGGAGTCGGGAAGATGTATGACACCCTTGTGTAGGCTCCTGGAAAGTTCTACCTTACTCTTAATGCTCTAACTGACTTGTCCTGCAGATTATTGCTAACTAGTTCATCATCACCAGCAGGATCCATTTAAGCGCACATTCTGTACACAAGGTACTAAGTGAGCTCATTGCTCTCATCGCGTATAACATATTTATTTGTGATGTTCAGATTGGATTAACCCAGTGTGGATTTTGTATTGTTATATGTGGTACCCTCTATAGTTGCATTGCTGGTATGTTGTATACAACGTACGACTTGTACCATTTGCGAGCGTTACGTCTGGCAGTATATCTGCGTTTGATATACAATCATATTATAGTAATCTAATAACTATTTCATCAGTATTAACTGGCTAATAATTCGCGATACCGAATTTAAAAACCTGAATTAACGGGATAATACTCGAAAGACACAATAAAGCATGAGATCAGCATATTGACATATAAACCTAGTCCCTTAACATCTTAGGATATTAGCATAGCTAATGCAAATGAAATTATCTACCAAATCCGTTACTCACTATTGCACATTTTACCTTTTTTACTATTAATATGAGAAATAATAGATTTAATATATAAGAAATTGCGCAATTGGAAAGAATACTTGTTACATAGAATTTATAAGGTATACCCGTCACCGTGTGACATCGTGTCCTCTTTCATTTATCCAAACAGTGATATGTGAATGATGTGCAGATATTATGTGAAAGTGTTGTGTGTGCTGTGGTGGTATGTGACTAGCAAGAGAGACGACGCTAGCGACGGCTGATGTATGCACGCGCACTGAAGCGCCTGACGAGCGACAGCGAGAGAATAGAGATTTACAGAGAGATGATGTGAGAGGGATAGAGAAGACCGTTCAGGATCAGACGAGTGATGAGAGACATTCAGTTGTGATAAGCGTACAGTTTGTGTAGACTCAGAGTTCGTCGCGCCGGTTTTGGTATTTGAGCAGGTATTGAAGAAGAAGGAAGATTAGAGTCGAGCGAGAAATGCAATGTGACTTATTCCAAAGACACGGAAGTTTATCACATTGTCTCTGTTTTACATATTTAGATTTATTATATATTATCATATCTATGCCTCTCATGTCAAAACGCTCGACTTTCACGCAAAATTGTAATGGAACAATGTTCTGTTTTCTTACAACAAGTCCAAATACTGGTGTCGTGTATCTTGCTGAATTGATTTTGTGCTTGTGGTAGCACTTGATTTATGACTACACATGTGAGCTAAAGCATACTATCATGCATGAATTCCACATTTCTCAGCTGATTGGAATAATTTAAGCCCCTCGGATGGAACAAACCGGGACACTCTCTCGATGACTTACTACACTTCTTTGATTTTGGTCCTTAATTCCTAGGACATGGTGCGTGGGTGGTGTCGCTACGTTATATGAGCTTTGGGTCTGTGGTGATGTTCCGTTGCGTGTATGAATAGACTCGCGTGACTAGAGGATCAGATGGTGCTCTGGTGCACATACGACAGACGCAGACGTTAAATTATTGAACACGTTCCTTATCACAGTACATCTCGACTCAGTGGCGTCGCTCAGTGTTACGGAGTGTGAAAAAAGAAGAGCGTACTGGGATTACGGCAGTTGATGTCATCGTTTTCATGCTGGAAACACGATTTCAGCGATAATGTGTGGCTAGGAGAGTTAATGAGTGTACTGCTCAGGTGCGGTGCGTAACGATCAAAAGTATAGCGTTTGCGCTCAGATGCCTTGAAACACAGTGAGAGTCGGAGAAACAGTAAAACTTAATGTAATCGTCCCTAATTTATCGATACCGAGTATGTCTCTAGCAGCCTTGGCTAAACATAACGGTGAGTGCAACCACATCACGAATTGATACCAGCGTTACAATTACTACACTTAATTACAACGATCATTTATTTTCTAACTACAGATATCAAAATTGCCAACTCTGCTGATTCGGCTACACAGACGACCCAAGCTACAGATCATGCGTTTAACATCTCAATGTGATTACTACAGAAATAATTTAACTTAATTCAGCCCAGTCGTCACACAGCAACCTCGTATGCTATACGTCCTGAGATTTACGTGAACATTAGAGGTATGCGAATTTCCAAACGTCCTGAATTGTTTGTTTGTACTCGTATTAGAGAATACGTGAGAGACTAGTAGGAATCCGGATAAGTGAGCTAGAGATGGAGTTTCTGCAAACGATCCACAATTCTGGTGCGTACAGATCGGTCTCAATGAAAAGAATATACTTCAGAGATTAAATAGCTAAACTCGACTCAATCGCCCAACGCAATTTGGACATCTCATGGTCTGCATTGTTCAAATCCTTATTAATACCTGCAGATTCGGAACTAGCTCAGCAGAAAGAATCTTGTCGTAGTAGTACTTGATCGATATAGCTAAGAACGGAGAATGTCACGTCACTACCATACCAATGAAATACTTCATTTAACGCAGCAGTTCCTTTTCTTGACGAATCTGTTCAAACTCAATACGACCTCCTAGCGGGGCTTACACACAATCCGACAGAACACGATAATATTTGATTAGCCAGCTGGGAAGGGTCCTTCGTGTAGCTATACATACCATTGCTGAGTCTGATCTGTAATTATCAGGCAAAGTATTTGCACGACCATTCGCATCTCGATTTCTCAGAAATGAACATGGCGTTCCATGTGGACTGGTGAGGCCTATCAGAGGCTCTTAGTTCAAATTATTCCTTATTGTGCATGTTTCAGTGATATGAATGAGGCGTGCTCGTGATACTCTAGTGTAAAGACGGGCATCAGTAAGTGCGAAACGAATTCAATTAGTAGCCTTCGTTTCACACACCCATGGATACATTAAATGTAGAAATGTACTTCCATTGGATAGGCTCGAACTCTAGAAAATAATTATGAAGGTTTTTGAACACTCACATGTTTAAATCATCAGTAGGCATAGTGGCTTCCGTAGCTATCTATGCATCAGTCATAACTAAAATTTGATTGGTCTTCTATCTTGTGTATATATAAAATCGATTTCGCCCACTCAAGAATAATTTCACTTGAATGACGTCACCCATTTACCGGTTTCGCAGGGTCTGCATTTTTGATTTGTAATAGTATGTCGGAAACGCAGGGCCTAAACATCTCGTGGCAAGGCGAGGAGAATCTCTATCGTTGTACTATGGTTCCGTCGCTGTTTTTACCAATGGTCTTTATCCGCAAGGATGCCACCCCATTCACTGCCTCTTACTGCGACTCTATCGAGGGGGTTGTTGTGGGGTAGTGGTTATTTTCTTAACCGGGACGTCCCGACGGGTTAAGCGATAATTCTAGGGGAAGGAATGGTACTGCTGATCCAACGCGAGATTTCATGCAAAGAAAGCTAAATAACTTATCGACATTAGTGAAAATTTAAAAAAGTGGCATACATGACAAACGCGCCATTTGAAGGAAGTGCAAGATGTAAGAACAAGCGCTCGTTGTTTATAAACCTGCGCTAGTACATGTATAATGACACTCTGTTTCTAGTCCCAGATAATGGAGCGAATACACCTTGCACGATAATGGCGACCTTTATGGGAAGCAACGGAAGTGCAATTTCAACATCCTCCACATTCTGTCGTCACCCGATAACCACCTGGTCGCTCGAATCATCTGCACGACTCTTACTACCACCATCAAGTTTCAATATGGATCCTGCAAATCGTTCAGGAGGAAGATTGCGGCAATCCTGAGGGCACTAAGTTGGTGAAAAAGAGTTGACCCATACAATATCTTCCCATGCAGACCAGTCTATACTAGCCTCATCGTTTTCACTATCTATTCTTTTAGATACATCGGTCCTCAGAAACGGTAGCTGAGTGGATTCTCCTCGATGTCCATGCACCTCGTCAGCAACTCTCCGGCATGGTTACAGAGTGTCCATATTTATTGCAACGATTACTCGGCGCGGCGTGCCACGTGGCAGCGAGACCTCTCACCATAACGGCCACCTCCGTACCACTGCCATTTCTCGAACCTCCGCGATTTCAGCATGATCTCAAAAATAGCATAGGCTTTTAACCAAATAAAGTTTAAACCGATCGCCAGCCCTCGTAGACACCGACATTTCCGTGCCACTGTGACGCGGGGCTCGCAGAATCGAACGGAAGTGGTACGAAACCTACGAAAAATCGATCGTAGACCGGTGCTATGGGGCTCGTAGCCCATTTGTGACTGAGGCATAAGCGTGGTACAAACGTACTTTGCGTAGTACTTAGCACCGTAGTGAGAACGAAGAACGCATCGCATAGCTCGTAGTGGTATCGTAAGGATGTCGTCGCGTGGTCGTGGTATAATCGTAGCATGATGTTAGAAAGTCGTAGAAAAGCGTTACATGTTTGTGTATTCACGGTAACGTTCTCAGGTATGAATCGTTCGTAGAATGACCATTAGGACTGGACAGATATGACGAGATATTACGGTCGCTATCTACAGTCGTGGCTATTTGCTGTGCAAACCGACACGTGATCTTAATGAAATCCCAACCGAATTCTCTACGAATAATGTATGATCTTTAAATGGTCGTGGGAGAAGGGGTAGTGAATCGGTGGCCAGTGTGACGGGGGCTTAAGGTAATCTAGTAGATTGTCAGTGTCTCTAAATATATCCTTTCATGGTATCTTTGGGCTCTTTGCATCAATGTCATAACTGCCACTATATTAATACGAACTTAGGAATATCTCAGGACAAGGGTTATGTTGTCCTAAAGCTAGGACGAACGTATGGCGAAGCCTTACTTTAGGAAAGCCTTAGGAAACGTCTTATTCATTAGATAGCTTCGTGAACATTCCTTCAGCTTCAGCCTAATATGAAGTGAATTTTAACCTATGCACGACACCTAGCGTGAAAAAAAAACAACGCCATGAAGACACCTACAACGTCATAGAGACACCTATAGCGTCTGAAATGATCTTATCAAACCCGCCTTCCCGGATGCAAAGCTACCGCAGAATAAATAGCACTGCACGAATATTTGGGTTTACTGTTGATACTCACGACACAGGCTCTTCATATCTTAAGGAGAATTAATAAATAGTAAAAACATGCATGTATAGCGTTTGTGCTTACTTAGCTAAGTCAATTTTCATTTTACAAGTACTTGAAAAGTACATGGAGATGTCTTTAAATTTGAAATGTATAAACGTCGAAAATTCTTTAGAATATTCTTAATTTTTAAAATCAGTAGATTTAAATAAATGTTTTGTCGCTAAAGGTGACCCGGTCCTATTTGATTTGGGCATATAAATATATTATTTACCAAGTTAAAACTTTGATTTCCGTTTACCGGAATTAAGATCCCATTATGCAATCAAACCAAGGTGTTTGGTTAATATTCGTCGTTCGAGAGTCAACAAAACAATTGGAACCCAGTTGAAAACACGGTCTTGGTCTGACAACAAATGATTTGTTTTCTCTCAGTTGATGACAATGATGAAATTCCGTGTACAGTATTTGATTTTTATTGTCAGTCATTAAGTTCCCCAGATTGAGGGTTTCCCACCACGTGACTACCATAGCATCCACTTCTCAATGTTAACGATGAAATGCAACAGGAAGATATATACTATTTTGCAAATTGCAATTTGTTTCACCCCTTTCTTCGTTTATGTTGGTGGGTATTAGTTATAGAGTTTGTCGGTACAAAAGTCCGTGTTACATGCGCATTATGAAGTGAAGTTTTTTTCCATGCATGGTAAAAATATATTTACATATATCATGTGAGTAGCTCTTGAAACATTTTTTTTTAGAATGCGGCTGCAATTTTGGCCAAGCACCATCCGGAACCAATGTGTTAGAAAATGGTACAAGTAAGTATACCGATTAAAGATCGACATTGTCGAAACGTGCACATTAATTTGACCAAGGGGTCGACAAGAGGGAAAAACATCATTGTAATTCATTCATTCGACGAAATGTGAAATAGTAATAGATTGAATAGAGCCTGCTGTGCAACCCTCACAAAATGAATAAATAGATGATAATGATAATTAATTACAAAGTTTAATATGGGGGGGGGGGGGGGGCCTTCGTAATTTGAAAAAAAGAAAGAAATTTATTAGTTGTAAGAATTTTTTTTTTCGAAAGAGGAAAATAATTTGTTAACGCAGATTCCATTTTCACATTTTTTCTATAAACAAAAATTCTTAACGTATGAAAGATCGGATAAACTTGTTTTATATTCTGAATCTCAATAACCTTTGGCTAAAATTATTCGTCTACTATTAAAAAGAAGTCTCATAATTTCTGACCATTTCTGTAAATCAAAATATTTATGAATCTTACTGGAACAGAAGATACAATGTGCTTTAGGATATGTGGGGGATATGAAGTAAAGCCCATAACGTTAGCACTTGCATGCTGCAGACACGTCCTGGTTCTATTCAATTATCAAAATATTCACAAAGAACTTGGTAAGTCAAATAAGCATGTAAATGCGGATAAAATAAAATTGTCATCACAGAATCTTGAAAATTCTTTCCAAGTGAGCTATTTGGAATGGGACTTAAACTTGCACAAACATCCCCAGCTATGCAGATTTTATACATTGAAGTATAAAGTATTATCAATACGTAGATATTATATGTAATACTGTGAGATTCACATTTCCGAAGACTTTTATTAGTGCTTTCACATTATGTACCCGGTGATGTTTTTTTTATACACCCGTCAAAGACGGTACGTATTATGGTATAAGCGTCGTCTGTCGACCTGTCCGTCCGTCTGTCCGGGCTTGTTGGCAAGATACAGACCGAACTGTAAGCTCCAGGATCTTACAACGTGGTATAATTGATCACCATCGTTTTTCAAGGTCAGGGGTCAAAGGTCAAGGTTGTAATATTAATCACTTAGTAAGGAAACTTAATAGGCAAGGTGCAGACTGAACCGTAAGCTCCAGGGTATTACAACTTGGTATATGGGAGTAAGGTGCCTGTTGTTTTTCAAAGTCAAAGGTCAAATTCGTATTGTCAGCTACGAGGAAAACCGTGTAAGCATAATATAGTTCAAACTGTATCGGGGTTAGGACCGTCAAACTTGAAACCTATGTATCTTATGCCAAGTGAAGGATGCATATTGTTTCTCAATAAGCATGATAATGAATTTATAGCACTTAAGCGGACAGTACTAAATCTGCTGAAATATGAACCCCACTAAAATCTGTACGGGCGTATTATGCCACGTTGGCGTTGCTCTTGTTGTGATGTTCCTGACGTGTCATTAAAGTACAAGGAGTTCATTCACAATTCCAGGCTATCAGTACATCATTCCAGCATATAAGTCTTCATGCTGCGGGACACTACAAAGGGTGGACTTCCGGAGTCGTAACTATGGACTAGTCGAGTTTCAGATCTGGCGGGAAACTTCCACAAACGATTATACATTAAGGCATAGTTACAATTACTATGTTCCAGAGGGTAGGTATTTTTTGACGTTGTCCTGTGTTCTTGAGGTCTTTTAAGAGTTTCCAATATTTATCAATTATGTTTTAGAGGTTAACCAAGCAAATAAATCTTAGTGGTCATTCAGGGGGGAGGGAGATTATCAAACTAGGACCTCAAATCTTAAAGATCACCTGGGAATAATCTGTAGGTTTTTCTTCTTCCAGAAATGGAATTGAATTGAATGAATGTAACTCGGAAAAGGGAATACTTTGATAAACGGATAACATGGCACTTAAACAATAAGGTTAAGCTTGATTTGGTTCTGATGTGACGATAGGTAATAACATTTTGTAGCTTTCTAAATCGTTGAAGTAGTCCAGGGTTGTTTTCAGCACTAGTTTTAAATTGTTTGAAGGTAAACTGTTGCATCAAAATTTTATTAATGACTCGTTAAAGCATATCATTCATTTGGGTTTCATCAACGAAAGAGCAGCACAGGCACTGCCTGTTTTTATTATTATCTTTTTTCTAGTATATCATAAGAAAAACCTTGGGTTGGTTCATCTTTTGACGTATCTTGATTTTCTTTTTGAAATACAGGATAGTATCATTAGTGTCACTCAAAACTTTTCTAAATCTGGAATCGGGGGTGGGATGGGGGTGTCTATATTTCATTAATCCGTGGATACATGTAGTTCCTTTCAAATTATTGCATGAAAACTAAACGAATACACCGAATTTTCACATGCATTATCCCAGCCATTTCTATTCACATTTTCATCGTTTAAACTAATTTTTTTGTAGTGTGAGGAATACTTTTTCCTTTCTTAATCTTTCGTTCTTATATTCTTACGGGGCAGAATTTATGAATTTATTCAAAAGCTTCTACATGTAAATAATAAATAATAATAATACCATATTTGTATAGCACCCTTTTCATACAACATGTACGCTCAAAGGTGCTTTACAATGCATATATAATAATAGATAATAGATATAATAATACCATAAAATCACCAAAATAAAACATTACTATTAGGGTCGATGTAAAGGCAAAGATAACGAACAGTAATCAATCTCGTAAGTCCTAAATAGAATACAAAAACAAGAGTTGGGCAAACACGGACCCCTGGACACACCAGAGGTGGGATCAGGTGCCTAGGAGGTGTAAGCATCCCCTGTTGATCGGTCACACCCGCCGTGAGCCCATAGTCTTGACCAGGTAAACGGAACAATCCGTAGTCAAATCAGTGTGTGAAAAACGGCTTAACAATTGCTATGAAACACATCAGACAGCATTTGACTCAATGCTAGGTCATATTGGTAAACTAAATTGTGATAACGACCATAGAAATTATGAAATGCTGCCTTTAAGCGTGACGTAAGAAGACATATCCTTTAATTCGACATTTCGATATATCGAAGACGTTTTATTTATTAATGATAATAATTTTCATTTATATGTCGTTTAGATATATCCCAGCAAATTAGAAATAAAGACATCACAGAATCTTCCATATCATTCTGCTTCGTATTTCGATATTTTACTAAACATAGACATGAATGTCAAACTAGCAACTTACCTCTATGACACAAGAGCTTGTTCTGCGTATGATCAGTTTTTTAATCTAGGCAAGCTACATGTACTTACAAACAAGTTATTTATTCAGGTGTTTCAACAGTCACGTTTAAAGACATCATTTTACAAATTCTATGGTCATTATAACAATTTAGTTTGCCAGTATGGTCAGCCATTGGGTAAATTGCTGTTAGATGTGTTTCATAGCAATTGTTAAGCCGTTCTTTATAAATTCCGTCTTTAAACGTGACTGTTGAACCCCTTGCAACAACAATTTTTTTGTAAGTAGCCTGCACCGATTCAATATCAATTTAAAAAGTTTGGATGCAATAGTCAAGTACAACACTACATTTTGATGAAAATACAGGATGCAGACTTGAAATAGACTGAATTCTATCATGACAAAGACTGGTGCTTATGTTGACGGCATCTATTTGTTAGTAAGTAAGTTTAAAGAAATGACGTCATAATTTGGAAGGATTGTCGTCCGTGACCCGCGGTGATTTTTTAAAGAACCAGTGATAGAAGATAATTCATTCTGTATACATGTACTAGTGTAGGAAACACCAAGTATGGACTACTGGCTTCTTCAAATAAGGTATGCGAAGTCTTTATTGGAACATGTCTTCGCATCTTCCAATTAATTAATCTTTGTATTTACAGTCGATAAAACACTGTCTCTGTCCACTGGCAGTGATCTGTTAATTCAAGAAGATGACATTATTGGCTGGTAAGTACAGCTACATATGTAGCTACACGTATTTCTCCTGATTAAATTGCTCAATCAGATACTATTGATCACAGTTTCTTGTAATCTTCTTTTCATTATGCCGATTTCAAGAAAATCGAAAGTGGAAATTCTTATAGTGCAAGTTAGTGAAATATCCCTAGCTCACTAGAAAGCACCATGGCTCACCATTTTCTATTTGATTTGATTTGTTATAATGATAGATATAAGAAAACTGGATTCATTCATACCGATGAGTGACAGCTAACATTTAAGTGATTGTCATACACAATGCATACAAAATTAAATGATCTCTTAAAGTAGAACATTACAGTATATATATTATGAATATCCTTATCCAAATCAAGAAATCTGCAGTTATCAAGCCCCGTGACTGCATACGTTAAGAAATGTATGTTGATTAGTGAGCGGAGCCTTTTATTTCAGGTACTCTCCAGATTACGAAATCGTCCCTTACTCTACCGCTACCTCGGATGAGAACATACAATTAAAGGGAATCATTGGATTCTCCGAGGGAGACTCTTATACTCTGAATACACCGTTTGTACCCGACAGAAAGTACCACATCAGGTACTTTGTGGCTGATTGTAAGTATTAACTCACATATTTCCTATGTGCAATAGCTTGCAGGTTTGATTTGCTCCAAAGCAAACCCTTCGATCAATTCAACCATTTCATCAATTTATGGAAATGTTACGTAAGCTTTCCACTATTCAGAAAAAACATCACCAAAATATAAGAGTCATCTTCTTATAATCCAAAACAGTGCTTGCCCTACTATTGAATTGTGATTTTCAATACAATAAAAAAATGCATGTTGTAGGATTCTAAATCTCATGCACACCTAATTTAGAAAGTTGTAAGTTTAGACACTCTTTTATATCTTTAGCCACGAAGCCACATTTCACAAACCTCCCACAAACGATACAGCTGTATGAGACGGTGGCGACAGGGACTTCTCTCTATACTGTAAGTTACAGTGATGCTAATGCTGGAGACATTCCCTACCTGACGATACAGAAGGTCGGTTCATCTCAGTTTTCACTGGATACTAGCACAGGTAGGACATCTGCGTGTGATATGTTAAGTTTTGCTCACGCAAGAATGGACCGACTGAGAAAATTGTGAGCGGACTATTAAAGTTTGAAATTGAAAAGAAAAGATAAAAAAAAAACAACCCAACAACCTAAGAGTGATCAGAGAGTGAAACCCTTCACACTATCAAATATAAAAATATTGAAACTCATAGTTTGAAATGATGTGAATACTTTATTTAGATGAATCTTGTATTAGTAGTTTTCGACTATTTAATCATAGCATTAAAAAGGATCAGCATTCTTGTCGTTCAGACAATTTAGATGATATGAACCATTTGTATGTGCATTTTCTTCTGTTATGAACCATTTGGGTCATGAAGGCAATCACCTTTTCAGGGTCTGGGGACCTTGAATATAGGGGACTCCATTTTTGGTTAATCAAATGTGTAGTGGAATATCACTTTATTACCATCTAGAAATTAAAATTACTGAATTTTGTCTCTATTAGTAGAAAGTTACATCAAGTAGAGATTTTCAGGACTCTCAGAACAAGTAATTACTGCCAGAAGTAACGGTATAATTATACATATTCCCTGTCTCATATTGCTGCGACGTCATTCATTGCGAGGGGATATATATGTAGTACTAACGGGACCGGTCTTGTGTTGGTGAGTATTTGAGAGTGTGTGCAACACTGAGCTTGTGGACACTCTACAGGTGACATTTTGGGATCAAAAGGTCACAAAGGAACTTCATAGAGAAAGCTTGTAGATACTCATTGAGAGGGGATTTGTCCCTCCCATCGCCCCCATTGGAGCTCTTGTTGATTATGCGAATGTTGTCCGCCTTGCATGGTGATTTTTTTTTTCAATCCAACACTCGTACTAATGAAGAAATCATTAATCTTTGTAGGCACCATAAGTACTGCTGTTCCTCTAACCACAGGGACGTATAACGCCAGAATGCTGGTTCAAGATCCATGCGGCAGACAAGAAACGGAATTTTTCACTGTACAAATCCTCAACATGGTGAGAACTGTTCTATCAAGAAAAGGCGCGAAACGTGCTACCGTAGACAGTATCGTTTTGTTTGTTTGATTTTAGGCAAACCAGGTTATTTCATTATATCAAACATTATTTTAGCCTCCTGAAATCCTTAACCTTCCGTCCTCTGTCGACATCTCAGAATCGATTCAGAATGAATCACTGCTTTATACGCTGTCTCTCCTTGACCAGTCTCAAAACGACACAGTCACGTGTTCCCTTAACCAAACCTCTCCAGCAGGCGCACCCTTTGTTGTCAAATATATATCTGGGACTACTAGTAAGTATTCACCTCATAATGCACTCTTTATCGAATTCAATCATGGACATGTACATGGTAATTTCAGACGTAACCTTCCTTTCCAGATATTGGAATATTTTGTCTTGCATCTCCAAATTTTGACTACGATAATTCATCTAGTTATGAAGTAGTGGTGGATTGTACAGATTCAAAGGATACTGTTTCAAATTCACTGTTTGTTTACCTAATCAAAAACGCAGAACCCCTGGTACATAATTTACCAAGTAAGTATTTGGAGAAAATGCATTTTTCAAAAGGAATGTTCTTTCGATCCCATTCCCTTCCAGAGGCATATCTTGCTTTCCTAATACAGCAATGAATATTGAAAGTTAGTGAGGTACATAGAACTGTACATTATATCTATAGTAATGCATCATTCTGAATATAAATTGGT
>CAJDSM010000192.1:33650-47066 GCA_903981925.1 Ostrea lurida
GAGTTATTGCCCTTGACAATATTTTTTTCGTAATAATTTATTAATTATCTGTGGGAAACAGCATTTTTTTCCCTATCAAAAGTTTGCCAAATCCAAATTATTTATTGTATCCAGTGAATGAAATTCCTTTAGAAGATATATTTCTATCATGTGCAAAGTTTAATGAAATAAAGATTTTTGAAAAACCCATGACATCACTTGAGGGTGGATCAACCTTAAGGAGACAACATGTCACTTGTACTAGAGCTATACGATACTCTAGTAATTTTTGGTCACCCGAGTCACTCATTCTCAAAAATCTTCTATACAACCGTTTATTCTGTAAGACAAATTAAATGTAAGAAAAATTAAATACATAATGCGTTATCTTGTAGAACAGGAATGTTTTTATCACAATTGTTAATTTCATGTTTAAAGTCAGTATCTTGCAAATTCTATGGTCAATATAACGATCTAGTTTGCCCAAACAACCTGTCCTTGGGTCAAATGCTGTCTGACGTTTCATAGCAATTGTTAAGCTGTTTTTTATACAGGAATTTTAACAAGGGATTACTCCGTTTATCAATATCTGGTTCGTACTTGATATTTTATTGAACATAGACATAATAGCAAACTAAAAACTCAACTCTATGACAAACGGGACTTTCCATAGGCTATGTAGCAACAATCCATCATCACCTGCATGTGATGTGCATGTCTCTCAAATTATTCGATACACAAGAATTTGTTTTGAGTATGATGTTTTGAGTAAAGGCATGCTACTTCCAAACAAGCTGTTGTTGCAAGGACTCATCTTTTACGTTTAAAGTCAGCATTTCGCTAATTGTACGGTCGTTATTATAATGATCTAGTTTGCTCATACAACATGCCATTGGGTCAAATGCTGTCTGACTTGTTTCATAGCAATTGTTAAGCCGTTTTATATACTGATTTTGACTACGGATTACCCTGTTCATCTTATCTAGACAAAGGGCTCACGGTGGGTGTGACTGGTCAACAGGGGATGCATACTCCTCCTAGGCACCTGATTCCACCGCTGGTGTATCCAGAGTCCGTGTTTGCCCAGATCTTATTTTGTCTTACGAGACTGATTACTGTTTATCTCCACCCTTAAATACTGTTGATGAATATCAGAATTTACCTTAGATATGCAGAACATGAAAATTACTAGAGATTTAAAAGAGTATGGGGCTAATGATACTTATAACTAATATTTTTGTGACCGATAACGCCTGCAGACCCCTTGTTGAAGTTTTGATCCGTCGTGATAGCTCAGTGATAGATAGATCATTTACATTTTGACAAAGAAGGCGCGAGTTCGAGCTTTGCTTGTGCCATATCCAAGTCAAACCAAAGCCGTAACATAGGTATAGTGATTGTTACTTTGCCAAACGCTCGGATTTTGAAGTGAAATTCGCGGGCCTTTCCGTTCTGACCTTTAAAAAGGCAGAAACCCCGTGTTGCGTTATGCATTTGCAGGTTAAGGACCCTCTATACACTCACGAAAATTTTTTTTAGCGAGAAATTAATTAAATCACATTAAGGTTTAATATTAAGTTTATCTGAGTAGTTTTTAATATATGGTACGGGCCATTTATCCCCAGGAAAATGTTCTTAGATATGAAGTATTGATGAAAAAGAAATCACCATTGCTCACTTGAATGAAAACATTCAGTTCAGTTAACTTATCTTTACCTACTGACATGTAACAAATGCTTGAACTGATTAAAATTTTGGTAATACCCACAATATATACTGAATATTTCAATTTTTATCTAAGGGCAGATAACTCTAATTGCTTAAAATTACTAGCTCTTTTGTGGCAGTGTAGAGAGGGTCTTTAAAAGCCCTCATTGCAACGACCCTAAATTTGTTGCTATTTTACCTATGACTGGTGGCGTCTCAGTACGCATGACATATTCTGGAGGGGACGTAAAACAGATAAACAAGCAAACGAGCGTCTTGTAACTTGCTGATTATGTTTACAGGTGTTAACAGTCCACCGGTTGTTAGTAATCTGGATCAGTCAATTATTGTACCGGAGACCGTTACAGTAGGGACTGTGATATTTACCGCCTTGGTATCAGACGTGGACAATGATCCTCTCATCTATCAGTATGAATACAATCCTGTTGAAACGATGTCCAAATTCGCCATGGATGAAGCGAGTGGGTTTTATAATATTGAATTACCTGGTAAAAAGTTAAAACTTTGTAGTGTTCCAACTAAATTTTATTATTATATTTTATGATTATCACTTTTAGGTGGGAAAATATCAGTGATTGAATCCCTGGACTATGAGACTGGTGTTACCTCCTACAATTTTTCATTTACTGTCAGCGACGGAAAAGCGTCTGCTCCTAAGGCTACCTTGAAGATAACTTTACAATCCAAGAACGAGCCACCAGTATTTGCTAATCAAGTATACCAAGTGTCTCAGGACGAGGGAAATGTGAGTAGTTCCAACGCTGAGCCAAACGTCGTCTCGATGGTCTGACGATACCGTTTTTATAGACCTTTTCTTTGTTAGGCCATGTAAAACAAACTAAACTTTTTTTCACTACTGAACCCTGCCAGTATATTTTGATATCGTAGCGTAATGAGCTCATATATGTGAAAACAACACACCATGGACAATACAATGGGTCATACAAATATTTGTGTGATCTTATGATTTGATAGTTGGTCCAATAAGTAATCCTTCGTTTACACTGCTCAAACCGATTCCATTTCGATTTGAGTTTATATAGAAACTGATCGCTGCAGCACAACGAAGGAAATATAAAAATAACGAATTCGAACAGTAATCAATCAATCTCACAGCGTCCATAAAGGAGTAGGGCAAACACATACCCCTGAATGTACCAGAGATGGAATGATTTTTCATTTCAAAGGAGGAGTAAGCATCCCCTCTCGACCGGTAACCCGCCTTGAGCCCTATCGATCCGGTGAACGGAACAATCCGTTACCAAGAAGGGCATGCATCAACTGGTATGAAAAGTTCGAGACAGCATTTTACCCTTTGACGGATTGCATTGGTAAATTATAAAATTAGATTCATAAAACTTTTGAAATGTTGACTTTAAACGAGACATTTGAAGCCCGTGTAACATCAAACTTATTTGTCAGAAGCCTGCTTCGACTAAAACAATCATACACAAAACAAGCTCGTGCGCATTGAATCAGTTGAAAGACATGAACATTATTTGGAAGTGATAATGAAATATTGCTTCTTAGATATAGGAAGTTGACGACTAAGAAGCTGAAATAATTATCATTATTATCTACATGTACAAGTATGCTTAAAATATCCAAGTATGAAGCGCGGAAGACTCCGTGATGTGTGTTTATTTCGAGTTCTAAATTATCTAATTTACCAATACATCATGTATTTGGGTCAATGCTGTCTGACATGTTTCATACCAACGGAGGCCATTCTTCACACACTGATTTTGATATGGAGTACTTTATTTACCCGATCGAGATACATGTTTAGGGCTCATGGCGGGTGTCACCAGTCGACATGGAAAGTTTACTTCTCCTAAGTACCTGATCCCACCTCTGGTATGTCCAGGGGTCCGTGTTTAACTACTCTTAACCCTGTAACTTTGTAGGAGTTATGGGGATCATTGTTCATTACCTACATATTTTCATAGGGGAATACTGCAATTGGTTTAGTAAAAAAATATAGAAATCTTTCGGTGCTTCTATTCCATTTGCTTGCTAATTACATTGATTTTTATTTCATCTGCTGGTCCCTTTGCTTTTATTTGGTCTATCTGCGTAATTTGTAATAATTGCATATATACATTCGCCGATTGTGTAAAAATCGCGCTATGTTTTCATTGTAGCTACTCGTGGATTACGCAGCAATCACCCCACGATTCCATTATGTCTATCCCTTAGAACTGAAAAAGTTAGCTATCTGTGATTTTTGATAGAATTTACAGGATTTAGATTCGAGTTACACTGATCCTGTAACAAAGTTACATTTACTTTGACAGTCAGGACGTGCATTTCCGAACCCAGGTTTTGTCGTCAGTGATCCAGACTCGGGAGACACATGGACCTATAAAATTGCTGTAGGGGATTACTATGGTCGGTTTTGGATTGATCCAAGCTCGGGAATTCTCCAATTCAATACACAGTACATTGTGGACAAACCAAATCTGATGCCATCCCTTGTAACCCTTATAATTGCTGCGGTAGATCAGTCTGGAGCAAGTGGTAATGAATAGTAATATTTCACTTTAACATTCAAGATATGTTACGAGTAGTAGCACTTTTGATTAATTGCTCTCCATGTCTAGCTTTAATGTTTATTTATTTGCTTATGATATTGTTTGTATTATATTCTGGTGTGTCCAGGGGTCCGTGTTTGTCCAACTCTTGATTTATATTCTATTTGAGACTTAAGAGATTGATCACTGTTCGTTATCTTTGCCTTTGTATTCTAGTGGACCTGTCAGTATCAATGTTTAGTCGATATCCAGCTTGTGCAGTGATTGCATGAGTATCTTTAAATGGAGGGTTTAATCGTTTACATCGTTTTTGAATCGAGGCAGGCTACTTACAAACAAGTTGTTGTTGCAGGAGTTTCAACAGTCACGTTTAAAGGCAGCATCTCGCAAATTCTATGGTCATTATAACGATTTAGTTCGTCGGTATGATCTGTCATTGGGCCAAATGTTTCATAGCAATTGTTAGCCGTGTTTCATACATGATTTGACTACGGATTACTCCGTTTACCTGATCAAGACAATGGGCTCACGGCGGGTGGGGCCTGTCAACAGGGAATGCTTACTCCTCCTGGGCGCTTGATCCCGCCTCTGGTGTGTCCAGGGGTCCGTGTTTGCCCAACTATAGGTTTTGTATTCTATTTGGGACTGAACATTATATTTGCCTTTACATATATCATGTATACTCGTAATTTTATCATGTGATTGTACAAACACAAGGTATAAACAAACACGACTGACTCATAAGAATGCAAATTATCTTTCCCTTTTCACTGTTTTAATTTCCGTGGGACACAAAGTTATTTATTTATATGTCTGAATGCTTGGGACTAGTACTTTCTTTTATTACAAAAGTAGGGGACATACACAATGACAGGTCATACTGGCAAACTAAATCGTTATAACGACCATAGTTAATGCGAAATGCTGTCTTTAAACGCAACTGTTGAAACCTCTGCAACAACTTGTTTGTAAGTAGCCTGCCTCGATTCAAACACTGATCTTACGCAGAACAAGCTCTTGCGTATCAAATAAGTTGAGAGACATACGCACCATATGCAGATGATGATGGAATATTTCTACATAAATATGGGAAGTGACGATGGAGAAGTGAAATCGTCCCGATTGTCTGAGTTGTTAGTTTGCCGTTAATATCAATGATGTACATGTATGTATATAGATCTTAAAGGACACCACAGAATCTGACGTATCTGCTTCATATTTGGATATTTTACTTAACATTGAATCTAATGGCAGACTGACAACTACATTATATGATAAGCGTGACGACTTTAACTTTGCAATCGTCAACTTTCCCTTTCTATGTAGAAATATACCACTATCACCTGCTTATGGTGTGTATATCTCCCAGTTGATTAGATAAGCAAGAGCATGCTATGCGTATGCGGACTTTTTAAAGCGAGGTCAACTACTAACAAAAATGTTGATTTATATAGGATATAATTCGATCTTGTTTAATAGTCATGCATATGTCGCAATTCTACGTGTCGCTATAATGACCTTGTTTGCGATTACAAATTATCACTAAGTCATATGTTGACTGATTTGTTTCATACCCTTTGTTAAACTGTCATTTTCCTACTAAGTTTGACAACGGGTATCCCGTTTACTTTATTTGCATAAGGGCTCACGACGGGTGTACCGGTCAGCAGAGGGTGTTTACTCTCCATGGCACATGATCCTACTCTCGCTTTTGTCGGAGGTCCGTGTTGCCCATCACTCGGATTTTGTATATGTTTTTTTTTTATTATGATTTACGTTTGACACAATGTTACAGCTTCGCCTTTTTGTATCTTATTATTTTAAATATTGTTTTAATAAAGTTGTTCCATATTTATGTTTGTTTTCAATATAACTGAAATAGTAATTATACCCTTTGAACAGGAACAACCACATTGTCCGTGACAATCACAGACGCCAACAACAAAACGCCTTACTTTCCAAACACTGGGTACCGCTGCACCGTGATATATGACGTACCTGTCCAATCCTCCGTGTGCTACATCACAGCGTCTGATGATGACTTCGGACCTACATACAATCAGATCATCTACTCCATCAAACCGGAACTGGATTATGAATACTTTGATATCGATGCAAACGCACTGCTCACAACCCAGAAATCCCTTAGGCAATTTGAAAATAGCACAAAGCTCTATACTGTTGTTAAAGCCCTAGACATGGGCAGCAGGGAATCATCTGTGACAGTCACGGTGATCGTGCAGCAAGGGACCAGCGACAATTTCTTTGACGACCCAAACACAGTCGCCTGGTTTGCAGCGCTGATGTCGATGTTAGTCATACTGCTGGCAGTAGCTATCGTTTGTCTCTACCGTTTCTGTAAATATGGTTACGTCTTCTCAAAGAAAGGACTTTGTCGAAAGTACGTATTAACAGAAGTTATTGCATACATTTTGCTTTCTGCCTTGCTACAAGTATTTCTTTAATTCTAGATAGTTTTATATTTGAACCTTTTATCATTCTATTTTATTAGTCCGATTGTTTTGAATTTCTTACTTCTAGTTGTAGAAGCAAGAAAATTCATTTTGATGAAGGCGAAAAATATCGAAGAAATTTTAAACGTAAGTAAATCAGTATTATTTATGTTTACTCGGTATCATAGGTTGTAAAGAGAACAAATTTGCGATACAAAAGAAAGAATTTGAATATGACGATTATAAGTTATGCACATACATTTCTAAATGCAGATTCCTGGAAAAAGATATAAAAGCATAGGGAACAACGAAACCACATTGAATTGATTCCAAGGAAAATTTCATTTTCAAGAGTAAACAATTTCTGGAAACCGTTCAGTTAATTCAATCTTAATTTTCCCCATCTTTTGACATTGTGTTTATCTTGTTCGTAATATCGTACATACATGTATATGCAAATGTGTTTTGTCTAACTAGAAGACTCCCGAGTCAGCATTGTAGAATGGTCCTCCGACTATGGTGAAAATGACAACTGGATCCCCTCAAAATATGACAGTTGGAATCAAAGGTAGAAATGTGCGATATCTGTGTGATATTTGGGATGTAATTACTCCAGTGTAATGAATGTTCTATTCTGCTTGTACTATTTTTCTATTTCTAGGGCGAATACAAGAGGGCTACCAGCAAGTGTTGACATTTAAATGTGTAAAATTGCGTCGGAAATTAACATCCAGTGAATGTATTTGCGATTTAGATGGAGTCATGAATTCTCAGTGTATACTGCACATTCTAATTGATGAAAAAATTAGAATACATGTAGGATACTAAGTGTCTTCTTTTGATATTAATCATATACGGTACCAATTTTTATGCACCATATGCGCATTTCGACAAATTATGTCTCTTCAGTGATGCTCAAACCGAAATGTTAGAAATCCAAAACATGAAAGTAGTGATCAATGTAGTGCCAAAAGATTGGGGCCAAATACTTCGAAGGATCAGAGCTATGCCTGAAGGAGATAATCCTTAATTTTGATATGAATTTCTAATTTTACCACTGCAATTAAATACATATCCGTATTTCAAGCTAGTAACATAGTACATAGCAACTGGGCTGTAAAGACCCTCGGGGACTAACAGTCCACCAGCAGAGGCCTCGACCCAGGGGTCGTAATATCAATCATATACGGTACCAATTTTTATATCATAATAAAACATTTCTTGTTGTACCGGTTTTTTTTTTATCATAATACTGGTACCTCTCTTGTATAAAGAGCCGTCATGAACTTTTTGGTAATGTGCTACAGTTGAATATCGATATCTGGAACACTGATATCTCGAATACCATGGTTATATCGAACTGATTTGGAGGTCCCAACCACCTGTTTTCTTTGTATTTTTACCCTCGATATCTCGAATTCACGGATATCTAGAAATGTTTTATTGGTCCCATCGAGTTCGAGATCACGGGGTTCGACTATATTGGTCCTTTATTGGTACACAACTCTTAGACCATCCAGCATCTAAGTTTAACTACTAACAGCAATTTTCTCTCGTATGTTCTTGAAAATTTTACTTAACAGTAAATTTATTTTTGTTGTTTTGTTTGTTTGCTGATTTGCTTTTTGTATTCCATCCTCAGAATCTGCAATTTTCTAGTGGAATCATATGTTCCGTTGGCATAGAAAAAGAATTCTCAAATTATCCTTGCGCATTTTTGTGCGTTTGTGCACGCCGAGCATAGGCCTAAATATTGCAGCCCTTCACCGGCAATGATGACGTCTCCATATGGCGGGACGTTAATCAATGTACAATCAATCCTAAGTTGTAACGCTAGACACCCATTCTACACTATAACGACGCGGTGACTCGACCCGAACTAAATTCAAATTCAACTTCGAATTTCCCCCCAGCAATTTATAGATAATAATCAAGAACCCGACCGGAGAACGGATGGATCTGGCCAGTAATAGCAAATCAATCAACAAGTTGTCGCTTGTGTGGCTTTGTGCATGCTTAAAAAATAATTATGGAACGAACCTAACGCGCAAGTCGGATCAAGGATATTTGGAATTTATTGATTTACCCATGCTAATTAAAAAAACCTGCTATATAAAATTTCACAGTATATTTCATGCAACAACTATCTATTATTACATAATGTTCCCTACGATTATCGGCTCAGAAGTAAAACGTCTAGAAAATTTCAGTCCTTTATTTTATTAGTATAGATATTTCATTATCACCTGCATATGGTGTTCATGTCTCTCAATTGGTTCAATAGGAAATGCTTGTTCTGAATATGATCGGTTTTTAAATCGAGATAGGCTTCCAGCAGACAAGCTCATGTTTTGGTTTCTACAATCTCGTTTAAAGTAAGCATTTCGCATATTTTATGGTAGTTACAAAGGCTGTCCGACATTTCATATCAAATGTTAGGTCGTTGTCTATTCACCGAATTTGACTGCGGATTATTCCGTTATCTGGCCGACATATGGGACGCACGGCTGGTGTGACCAATCGACAGGGCACATGATCCCACCTCTGGTATTTCCAGGGGTCCGTTTTTGCCCAACTTATATTTGAATTGGAGTTATGAAATTGATCACTTTTCGTTACCTTTTCATCTTGTGATCAGACATTCGGCTTACGGTTCATCAGTATGTTATATATCAACTTACAAAGTAAAACAAAAAAGCTGTATACAATATGAAAAGTGGAATGAACACTCTGGTAAATATTCTGAGGTTGATACTAAAGTATGCCTCGGTACCTCAGTGACAATATCTACGTAGCCTTTGGTGATTAGGTCTTTTTAAATCTGTAGAATTACTCATGGGCACAGACTGTGCTCCATGATAAGCTGATCTGTATTTGTACTTTTATGAGACATACTTCATTTAAAACATCCCATGAAAGAAGAAATATTTTGCTGTGGCCTTCAACTCATTGTTTAGATATATTGATTTAGTTAAAAACCCAATAACAGTACCCATTTACATTCATAACTTGACCTGATTATATACCAGTGAATTCAAAGTATATTTCGCAGATTCATTTAGTCCCTGAGCCAGAAACACGTTTGTCCCCCCCCCCCCCCCGGGGGGATTTTGCAGACCAACTTTGCTTAAAGTACATTGTATTAGAAACATTTTTAAGCCATGTTTGCACTCTGGCCGTTGGCGGCGTTTGGGCGTAACGGGATTTAAAAAACCGTCACCTGGCAACATTCGCTATCACACCTTCAAACATTTATGATGCCACTATCCTTGGTTCATTTTAACTTAGAAAACATCAGAGTGTACCAAATAAAAGCACATGACTTGTACTTGTATTTGATACCATTATATGTAAATTAGCTCATTTGCATATTCGATGATATTTAATGATTCGTAAAAAAATGATGTTTTATTGCTAAATTTTTACATTATGAACAGAATAGAAACATGTTCTCTTCCCGGGAATTTCGCAAACCAACTTTTCCCTAAAGTACATGATGTTCAGTAACATTTTAAGCCATGTTGCCACTCTGGCTGTTGGGGCGCATGGGTGTAACAGTGATTAAATCGTTTCCATAGCAACCTTTACTATCCCACATGCAAACATTTATGTTGTAATATCTTGGTTTAGTTTCTACCTAGATACATCAGCAGAGGTATCCAATGAAAGCATATGAATTGTAGTTTAAATGCTACCATTTATTGTAAATTAGCTGAATTTGCATATTCATGAATATTAATGATTTTTTTTTTAAAAACTCATGTTCTGATTACCTTCTTTGTATATTATGAGCAGAACAAGAACACGTTTGTTTCTGGGGAATTTTGCAGACCAACTTTGATTTGAATTACATTGTATTGGCAACAAACATTTTAAGCCATGTTTGCAATCTGGCTGTTTGGCATAATGGGGATTTAAAAATGTTCACCATAGCAATTTACATAAACACCTTCAAACATTTACGATGTTGATATCTTCGGTTTAGTTTTAAATTATATACATCAGAGTAGTACAAATGAAAGCATATGAATTTACTTTTATAGCTACTATTTTATGTAAATTAGCTCATTTGTATATATCATGAAAAATAATGATTTTTGTTAAACAAAATGTTTTTATGGCTATTTTTAAAAATTATGAACAGAACAATAAAACAAACATTTCTAATGTAAATATCAATTCTTGTGAATAAACAATTTTGCATAATTTTGAGTAGTAATACGTTTCAAATTAATGAATGTATGTAAACAAACAAATTGCATAAATTTAACATTAAACTGCTTCAACTGATGGTGATCATGATCATCAAATATCCCATCGATCAGACTGTTCATCCACTCATCCCCATCTATCAGTTCCATTCCCTGCTCATCACCAGAAGCACACAGTATTTAAAGGCAAAGATAACGAACAGTGATCTGTCAAAGGTTCCTGTGCACAATAGCACCACTTGTCCATTCAATTTCAATCCCCTTTGACCAACTTTCCATCTATCTCTTCTAAGTCTGGGAGATCTAGCTGCTCTCATCAGCATTAAGCCAAATGTACAACTGATAGTTTAAACGACTTGCGAGGGCTGTCTAGATATGTAATGTGTATTGTACACACAGCGCGATAATGCTTTCGCCATTTTCTTTCACTGGATCTTTTCAAACAAAATAAACACGAGCTTCAGTTCCACATAATTTTAAACTTAATAGTCATGTTTGATAAACCTAGTCGTTGACCACTGTTGTGAAAATGGTTAGGAAACGCTGCACGAATGTAGATATTAAAGCTTATATAAAAGTTAGCACAAAACTAAGTGATTTGGTAATGCAGATTTTCACTTAATTGGAGAAGTTAATGGGCCTGGGACAGTTCATAGGTGAAGAAAGAAATTCTGACTGGCACGGAATCCGCTCGAAGACTGCGGCATAAATCTGATGGACTGTGACGTAGCAGGCAAGGCAAAATTGAAAGTGATAGCAGATCATGATTCGTGATAATGGCTAAAGCTGTGGTAAATCGCTTTCTTGGGTGCATTTCATTTTTGAAGCGGATTTGAAAGTACAAAAGATTTCGCCAGATCATACTACATATATTGACAGATGACCAAATACGGGTACGAGTACAATCCGCTTAAGCAATTTCTGAAAATGTTTCCTATATTCAAATTAAAGACAATTTGCAAACACTGTTGCTGGTGACGAACATGGGTTTAACTATTTTGAACCAATAAGAAAAAATTGGAAGCAAAATATGGCTAACTAAACACGTAGAAGACCTGTAATTGCAAAAGATCCATAAGCACAAAGAAGGTTCTTTAATGCATACCTCTAATGTGATTGATATAGCCGTACAAATTCCGATGCCTATAAGGACAAAAGTGTTACCGGTCGGTATTACCAATATGCTATAACCAAAAAAGCTCTTGAGATTATTAGCATTAAACTACATCCTATGTCAGCATTCATGTTCGTCTACTACTTATGATAATGCTCGATCACATCATCTGAGCTTTGTGAAGCATTTTTGAAGTGGAGAGGGTACCGTCTTGCCACACCACCATACTCACCAGATCTAGCTTATACGACTTTTTCCTTTTTCCCAAAACTAAACAGTTTCTCTGGTCGTTGTTAACAATCTCCTGATCATGACAATTAAGCCTTAAATTGCTCAGTCATCAGTCAGTGGCTCAGAGGTCTACCCAAATCAGAGTGAACAAAAGTTAAGCATGCATTCTCTTATTCTTCTTTATGTATGCTTGAAGATACTTACAATTGTATTAGATATTGAGAGAATACTTCTTTAATAGTGATTTATCTAGTTCTTGTTACGGTAATTTTGGAAAAGTAACACTTTTGGCAGCCATCGTGGCTATGTATTTTATATGTAGGGTATATATTTTTTTTATTATTTATTGCAATTAAAAACACGTGTACTACAATGGTATATCGGGACTCAGTCTTTATGTTCTTGGACTCTCAAATTTATCTAAGACGCATTCAACCTTTCAAAAATCGATGAGTCCTGGACTCAAGTTTAAAATCCTAGTGAGAGCCCTGCATACCAATACAAGTAACACAGACATGTAATGTATCATAATTGTCTCTTAAATCAATAATTAATGATTTAATTAATCAATTAATTAATAGAATAGTTTATTATTTTTTATTCTGATTTTTGTCTTTCAATATTAAAACCTGAAATAAAATTGTGTGATGTTAAAAGTAGGGTCTAGTAGCGTGACGCATGACTGGAGTGAAAGTGCTCATTTTGGGGGATTTATACTGTTTTCATTTAACATTGATGTATTTTAATATAGTGAAATGAATTAAGTAAATATCCAATCAATTATAATTGAATACACTATGATTCTAATTTTCTTTCATTTTTTGTCATCTAATCCATACATACAACAGAGGTACATATTTGTTTAACTGATATCATACGTGTAACACTTAGAATTATCTGTAAATTTAAAGATTTTTTTTCATGAAATGCAATAATGCACTTGAGGAATTAGATAAAACAATTCAGAGACTTGTTACATTATATATTTTTTGTATCTTCTGTTGTGTGAAAATCATCCTCAAAATGGCTATTTTGGCCAAAAAATTGTAAAATAAAATGGAGATGCTGTGAAAAATTTATGCTGAGAAGGGTGTAGATTTTTTAAATGTATTTTAACAAGCATTACATATAGAACATATTATGCGAGTATGAATGAAAAATACCGT
>CAJDSM010000193.1:4341-27776 GCA_903981925.1 Ostrea lurida
TTTGAGAAGGGATACTTTATGGCGATGAATCTATCAAGAGTGATCAGAAATACCATCAGAACTGACGCCTCGCTCGACAGTGTAGCGATAATTCCACTCACAGTACACGTAACACTGTGCCTCCATGTGTAATCAGCTAGTCCATACCTTCCTGTGTACACCTGATTTGTTAATGCCAAGATGTTCAAGTAGATGCCCATTAAAAAGTCGGCTACGCTCAGGTTTACTATGAATATTGTGTACTTGTCAGCGGACATCGTTGTTCAAGTAATGAACATTATATGTAAAAACAATAAAGTTCCAAAGGTAGCCTACAAATGCTACGTTACCAAATAGTAGCACTCAAAAGAGGAACACCAATAAGATTTTCACACGAGGAAATTTCACTCACAGGTGCCACTACACTGCAGGACCTCGAGAGATTTATTGGTTTGGTACAACAAAGTGAAAAGAATTCCACTTGCATGAAAGTCAGTCTTTCTTAATCCATCAAACATCCCGTCAAGAACCTGCAAATTCGTTCTCTTTTGAATGTACATTCCTGTAAGAATCCAGTGGTAGAAAGAGTTCCAGTGTAATATCGCGAAAATTTTGTTTCTTGATAGGTGCAAGAATACAAGTTTGGTGGTTTCCGAAATGCATGTTTAGCGTTTCTACTGGTTGCGTAATAGTTCCTTTTGAGGTTAAGGTAAATTAGTTTTGTAAAAAACAAGTCAACCTGTTTTAGTTCTGTAATACGGTTATAAGATATATCAATAAGCTCTAGTTCATCATATTCATTAAAACCTGGAAAGGCTGATGTGATCATAGTAGATAGTAAATTGTGTTGGATGTACAAAGCAGTCACTTGCGTCAGTTGATGCATGTAGCGCGTGAGAAAGTTGTGGCTTATATCTACAACCTTAGACGTGAGATAAATCTGAGCTTCATCTGTCAGTCCACAATTACTTACATTTACCATATCTTTGAATTTAACGCCCAAATCGATATCATACGGAAAGTTTACTGACGCTCTATATATCTCGGTGGAAAAGGTCATCATCAAATAGTTTATGTGAAATTCCAAGGCAGATTTTCTGCGTACGTGAAATAAATTAAATTCATCTTTACCATTTCCTTTTATACTAGAACCGATTGTGCAATTCTTTAGTTCTATACTATGTAAATACTCTAACATAAAGCGCGATTGCTCAATGAAAATGTTATCTACAGTTGAATCTTCTATATGAAGGTTGTGAAACATAATCCGATTGCCCCTAGGACTTATCATCAAGTTTCCTATTACGGAATTGGAAATGTACAACGTAAAAATATGTCTACTGTCAAAACGATCTACATCAACAACATCGCAGGTGACATTGTGAAGTGTGATCACCCTTATCAAGACAAAGCAATTTATGTCAATGCATTGAATGCTTCTACCAAAGCACTCGCACGTTGGAGGACAGAAAGGTGAGCACAAGGAATTATTTACAACTGTAATGCCATTCTTGGGTTTTTCCAATTCTTTCTCTGTAAACTCCTGAAGTTTAGCTGAAGCTGAATTTGTTTCTTGTATTTCTGGGTGCATATTTTCCGATTCGCATTCCAATTTACATGATGTCTTATTTAAAAGATCAATACGGTGAAGACTTTGGTCGGTAGAGTTTGTAACATTGTCTATACTCCCCAATACAGTTTCGCTTCGTGTGACATGTTCTGTATCCCTGCAAAGGTCTATTTCAGTGTCATCATCTACAAGAAGAAAAGCATATGTTGAAAATGTAGATATTTCAATCCCAAATTCAACCAATTTTAAATCCTATTGTCACCATGCATATATTTTTTTTAATGTACAAATGCATTCCTGTATAGGGACTCTAGGATTTTGTTGAATAACGTTTTTAATACCTGTTATGTACCTCTATAACACCCCACACGCATTGGTCAATTTGTTTCTTTTGTCTTTTTGTATTATAGCTTAAAACATAATTGTTACGCAATCCTTTGTTATTTCGGTTGTTATATGCATAAAATCCATGTAAATTTAAAAACAATCCAATAAGTTACCTGTACGTGTCCAATAAGTTTAGAAATGTGTCCATTATTAAACTTATTGGACAGTTATTGTCAACTTATTGGACAGTGCCAGGTAAACGAATAAAAAGGCAGAAGATGCGTTTTCACACAAAAGTAAATTTTAATCTAAATAACACGAATGTCACAAGTAGAACATCTGAGACCACACCGAAATCATTGGTCGTTACCACCACATCACATTATGAACTTCTCTTTGATTCAGAAACATCTCCACATTGCTCAATTTTTTTTTATGTTTTCCTTAGCATCTTTGGATTCACTTCATTTTTTTCACTTCCTTGAATGATTTCACTGATTTTCACAAGCTGGGCATCTTGGTTATTTGCATGAAGTTATGAACGGACTGCTGATGATCTATGTCCAGTTTTTTCAGTAATGAGTTGTTCATCTACCCAGCATCATACAGTCTTGTGGCTACAGTGGCACGTAGAGATATGGTCTTTGAATCCTGCCTGTTCACATAGCTTGGCGACGATTTTCTGTAAAACATGAACACCAACGGGTGCATCTGCATACCGAATATCCGAAAAGATGTCACTTTTAAACTGAAGTTAGGCTTCATATCAGCATTCTCCTTTTCTATATCAAGAACATCACTGAGAACGTTATCGGTATTTACACTTTCACTCTCATCCCTAAATTTTGATTGTGTGAGGAAAATGCTCTCTCCATCAGAGGAACTCATGTTTGTATGATTCAATGGTGAAAGTGAATGACTATTTAATGATTTCAAGTTTATAGACCTTTAGAACTTACCTGAAACTGTCCAATAAGTAAAACAAAAGAAACAGCTTCCAAGACTGGTTTTTATTGTGGGATATTTAAAACAGCTTTACCTGGCAGAGGACACTGATGAAGACAATGGATTATAGGAAACATAAAATCATTTTGACTTGGATTACCTGATACTATCCAATATTAATACAAAGGAGATAATGTTTTAAGTAGGTAGAAGCCTCAAACTGTACATTCTGTAAGAGAAAGAACTGATCTCGGCCCTACGGGCCTCGATCAGTTGCTTTCTTCACAAATGTACAGTTGTCGGCTTATATCCTTTACTTAAACACCATTGCATTGCAGGGTTGGGTACACTGGGCCACAATTTTCACAATGTGTAGATGCAGCTGATGTTTTATTTAATTTAACATTTCTGAGTACATTGAAGCATTGTCAAACGAGTAGGAAATATAAAGCGTTTCTATATCTTTATAAACACGAGGTGTTTACTTGAGTGTGTTATGTTGTATTCGCACTTGACATATACTCACGGTGTCTTATACAATGTTTTTTGTTTTGTCTTTTAGTTTACGGCGGCGTCTACTTCAAAAACTGTTTAGTTGGTGCTAAACTGTTATCACAGTGTTCAGATAGTTTTCATATTTTTCTTTCTTATATGTTGGACTGTTAGTGCCAAATTCGTAAAATGTTGATATACCTACTGTGCATGCAAATTAAAGGACGGTTCCCCCTTATTTTCAATTGAAAGGTTCCTAACCACTTACTTTTATTCATAGAGTTATATGGACTCAACATCATGTCACGGCATCGGAATCTTGGATCCGCCACTGACCCCCCCCTAATAAAACCAGTAGTTGTGACACGATAAAAATCCATCCCTGTTCAAAGGCCCTACGCGCCAAACATAGGCCTAACCAATACACAGATTCATAATAAAGAATACGATAGTTGCAATTGGTTCTTACAACAGAAACGTTCGTCAGATCCGGACCAACAGTCAGCTTTTCCGTCACAGAGTAGTCCCGAGTTAACACATTCGTCCCTGTCACATCGAAATTCATCAGCAGAACAAGATTCTACAAAATTTAATGTAAAATCAGTAGAACAGATGGGTAATTAACTCAGTTAGCATTAGTTCATATAGCCGTGCTTACACATTGTATCGGAATCGATATTCCAATAATTTGGAAACCTTTGATTGACATTAATTGGTTTTGTTTTTTATGTTACAAATATAACATCCAGTAGTAAACAGTTTTTGGCGGACTTTCAGATTAGAGATTTCTTGCATACAAAAAGGCGAAGTTAACATTGTGTCAAACGTAATCATAATCCAAAAAAAACATATACAAAATCGAGTGTAGGGCAACACGGACCTCCGACAAAAGCGAAGGTAGGATCAGGTGCCATGGAGGAGTAAGCATCCTCTGCTGACCGGTCACACTCGCCGTGAGCCCTTAGTCGAAATAAAGGAAACGGGATTACCCGTAGTCAAATCTAGTAGGAAAATGACAGTCTAACAAAGGGTATGAAACTAAATTTGGCCCGTCAGTGCGTTGAAATTCAAGGCCTCGTCAGGGCTAAAACAGTTTAATAATGTTTTTGAACTTGGTTTCAACACTTCATGATGGGGAAGGTAATGAACTGGTCCCTCACAACGTGCCAAATCCTCATTGCTCATCTTCCTCGCCACATTGTGTTTGACTATGTCTTTGAATTGCAAATCATATACATCTGCATAATCCTCTCCATTTCGTCAAAGTCTCTTTTCAGTGGACTGAAGTCTTGCCCTTGCAGCACAGTAATAGATTGCTTGGCATTGATCCATGGGTATGATACATTTCAACGCACAGGGATAACGATGCCGGGAAATGAGGAAGAAATGCAGACAAGAGAAGACCCTTTACTCCAAGGGTAAATTTCACCGTGTTAGGCGCAGGTTTGTGGAATCGTTTCATGAGGAACAGTGCTCTATCTCATGACTTAAAATGCCTATAATGAATTGGAGAGTCGGAATAACGAATACATGGAACTATTGGATGAAGAGACGGACAGTGTAAAATTTGCTGGAATTGCAGAATGACATATGGACTCTCCTTATAATAAGGAATTGTACGATGTAAAATCTCAGCTATCAAGAAGGATTACTGAACACAAGGCGAAGGAAGATTCCAAACCGAAAGTAAGTAGTGATCAATCAGGATTATAGGTTTAAAAACTTGATGCATCAAAATTCTCAGGGCAAATTTGTGACTATCAAAGCTTAAAGCGTGACTATGAACAGCATATGATGCCCTCATTTGTACCGAACCCCTTTTCCCTAAAAAAAATATGCTTGAGCGGGGAAGCTTTGACTTCTGTTAAGAGACTGGATGACGATTTTTCCGAAATGTTTCATAGACTGAATTTGAGGTATGGAGGACCTGAGAAGTTGTCAGATACCGTCATATGTGAATTAAAGGGTTTAAGTGTTGTTCATGATGGGGACAATCAAGGATCCCATTAGAATGCTGGAAATTGTTGAAAAGTTGGTTGAATTTCAAAAAGGTCAAGTTGGAATCCGAAATGAATACATCAACAATGGTTAGTCAGATAGAGAAGCTTTTACCAGGAGTACAGAAACGAGAGTGGATCATCATGAAACAACAACGTAAATCACCTCAGTACAGTGATATATTCAGAACTTTTTTTAGAATTCCTGTTGCGAGAAAAACATGCATTTGAATACATGATAGATGATATTCGTAATGAAGATAGAGGACCACAGCGAGGGAAGGCTCACTCAGCCATATCAGAACCAACGGGTATTAATCTTAAAACTAAATTGGATCAACAACAAGAAATTCTACAGCAAGTTGTTCAAGGACTCGCACAAGTCGCTGAACTAGTTAGTGGAAAAGGTGTATCAAAGAGGTTTAATGAAACACAAAAAAAGAAACAATATGCCCAAATGGAAATGCTGGCATCATAATAAAAAAATTATAGACACTCACGACATAGAAAAATGTACTGCATTCGTGCAACCAGAACATGCGGAAACATTGACTTATTGCGCAAAAATGGAGGATGCTGACAAAAAACTTGCAGTGTTCCAGACTGTGAACGTACACATCATCCTACTCTTCATAGTCAGAATCGATTGGGCGATGCACATCAACAAATGGGTTGTGAATGTAGACAATATTCATGGTAGTGAGATAACTTCGTTGATGATGAACAGCGTCAGTTCCAAACAAGGAAAACTTACAACTCTTTGGGGTCCTGGAGCAAATATGTCAATGATCACTCACAGAGCAGCACGAAGACTGGGGCTTACGGGAAGAGACATTACATTATCTTTAACTAAGGTGGGTAACACTTGTGAAACTGTATGCAGCAACGAATATGTTGTACAACTTTATGACACAACTGGAAGGGAGTGGAATATTGGAGCTTGTAGAATAGAGGAAGTGACGGCGGACGTGAACTTTGTGGATGTCGATGGAATGGTATCATTATTCCATGGGATAAATAAAGAGGAGTTCAGAAGACCCATAGACAATGTTGACTTACTGATTGAAAATACTGGTGTGTTCTACTCCCAGAGAAGATTCAAGAAGTTGACGAACTACAATTAATGCAGAATGAGTTTGATAATTTTGTCCGAGGCAAACATTAATTTCTAAGTGAATGTTCAGCACACTCAGGGAGATCAGTTCAGATTCATTTCACGTCTGGCATTAAATCGGACATAAGTGCTAGTGACATGTTTGTGTTGAGTAGATCCTCTATCAAAGGAGATCTGGATGTAAAGGCAAAGATAACGAACAGTGATTAATCTCGTAAGTCCTAAATAGAATACAAAAGCAAGAGTTGGGCAATCACGCATAGGTTTTTCAATGTTGAAAGTCTAGGAACTGAATGCACACCCAAGTGTGGTGGGTATTAATGTGGCAAGTGTCCGATAGGAGGAAAGGAATTCACTATTCAAGAGGAGAGAGAACTATCATTGATACAAGAAGGTCTAAAGTATCATGCTCATGATAAAAACTGGACTGTATCATATCCATGGATAAAAGATCCAAATTAATTGCCAAACAATTACTGCGCTGCAAGGACAAGAGTCCACTGAAAAGAGACTTGGACGAAATGGAGACTGAGGAATATGCAGATGTATAAAAAGGCGAAGTTAACATTGTGTCAAACGTAATCATAATCCAAAAAACATATACAAAATCGAGTGTAGGGCAACACGGACCTCCGACAAAAGCGAAGGTAGGATCAGGTGTATATGATTTGCCAATCAAAGACATGGTCAAACGTAATGTGGCGAGGAAGCTGCGCAATGAGGATTTGGCACGTTATGAGGGGCCAGTTGATTACTTTCCCCATCATGACGTGTTGTATTCAAGTTCAAAAACAATATTAAACCGTTATAACCCTGACGAGGACTTGGATTTTTGCAAACACACATAAAGCTACCGGTAGACTATCATTAAGATAAATCAATGAGCAGTTCGTTACCTCTGCTTTTGTATGTAGGTGATCTTATCGGTGTAAAGCTGTGTATATTCATAAGTTTAACAGAAATATGAAAATATTTAGTGCCTCGTTTAGTAACTTGTTGGTTTATGCTTTTTCAAACGCGACAATTGCGTCTAGACCTACGATAAAATGTTGGTTTTTCTCCATGGTGCGCGTGTGGCTATTTATAGACACCTAACAGTCTTATAGAGCGCAATGAAATACATTGTGACTCTGCTCTGGTCATAGTGTGTATAAGGATGTTTGAATATCAAAACTACTCACCACTACACCTTTCTGTAATAACTTTGATGGAATCAAAAGATGCAGAACTAAATGTTATCGTCAGAAATATCGCACGAAAAATGATCTGCAAAATAGGAATTAAACATAAGTCGATCATCTATACTGAATATTTCATGCATAAAACAGATACTCTTTTTATATACCTGTATGACCAACACTGCATTTCATCAGTATGCTATAATACGATATAAATCAGGTGAAGTATGCAAGATTAGCGTAACTTGATAACGTTTATTTACACGCATACCGTAGTATTTCTCCACTTCAAAGGGGAGACATATTGCTTTTGTCAATTTTCTTCTTTTCTTATTCTTCATCTAAATTTTGTCCGGAGCATAACTTGAAGCCTCTTCAAGACTTAAAACTTAGAACATAAAAAAATGAACTTACTTTTAAAAAGCCCTTTCAACTGGTGACAAAATGTTTGACCTCCTGACCTTGAAATTTGACTTACTTTTTAAAAACTTTAAGATTAGCTAAAACCGATGAATGGTAAGTGATAGGGCCTTTATATTTAACATGTGTATTTCTTACGACAAACCCTATACATCCATTCCAAATTGTTTGGCCTCCTAACGTCGACTGTAGACACACATTTGAAACTTTAACATTGGCCATATCTTTTAAATGGTGCTTCAAGTAATAGGGCTTTCATATTTTACACATATATTCCTTAAAGACAAGTCCCTTTCACTGGCGTGTAGAATCCTCCCGACCTTGAACTTTGACACTTTTCATAAACTTTACCATTGACTATAACTTTCCAACGGTAAGTGATAGGGCTTTCACACACTGATTTGACTACGGATTGTTCCGTTATTTACCTGATCAACAATATGGGCTAACGGCGGGTGTGACCGGTCAACATGGGGTGCTCACTCCTCCTAGGCACCTGATCCCACCTCTGGTGTGTCCAGGGGTCCGTGTTTGCCCAACTCTTGTTTTTGTATTCTATTTAGGACTTACGAGATTGACCACTGTTCGTTATCTTTGCCTTTACATATTTCTGTGTATTCTCCTTTTCACCAGTGCCAAACTTGTTTAACTCTTCACCTTGAACTTTGACCTACTTTCAAAAACTTTAACGTTGGTCTTCACCTTGAACTTTGACCTACTTTCAAAAACTTTAACGTTGGTCATAACTTTTGAATGGTAAGAAATAGGCCTTTGATATGTTACACATGTATCATACAAAAAGGCGAAGTTAACATTGTGTCAAACGTAATCTTAATCCAAAAAAACATGTATTTCTTATAACAAGTCCCTTCTACTGCCATGTGGAATACTGATTTTGACTTTTGACCTACTTTTCAAAATCTTTAATATCGGCCATAACTTTTGAATTTATATTTCACATGTGTATTCCTTATGACAACCCCTTTCAACTGGTGCCAATTTTCTTTTACTTCCTAACCTTGACCTTAGATTTTAGCCTACATTTTATTAACTTTAACATTTTCTAGATGAGGAGACATTAAATATTATACAGAGGTAAAGCTTCTTGCAGACTTTATGAAAAGATACACCGTATGAACGAACAATTCTGAAAAATATAATTTGATTTAGACAGCTAAATATGACCCCAATGATACTGAATCCTTTCTAAGGTTCTCAAGTTTTGGTCCATGCAAAATTTAATTCGCAAAAGAAGAACAATTTGTCTCTCCTTTGAAGGGAAGTCCAGACATTACTTTTTCGGAGGAAATAATGATATCTTACTCTGAATTTTGCTTTAACAGGCAAATTCACTGACGAGTACAACAATTTTTCTGTTAAGCCTCCTGCAGAGTGAGCTCTGATTGGAAAGTCGTCATATACGTCGTTAAAGTTTGTAAGGTAAGAAACTACCATTGTCGTATATCCTGAAAGGAAATATCTATAGTGAAGACAGCTAGGCTGGTAGCTGAAGGACAGTTCATCTGATATCATGTAGGAGGTGGTCAATTGAAATCCAGACCAATAATAATCCATATTGTGAGTGAATACAATCGTGTCGAGTTTCTGGAATCCTGAAAATAGATACATTGAAAATGAAAATGCTTATCGCCCTGCAAAAAAAAAAATATCAATGCAATTATACTGTTTGTGATTCTTGATAATCCATAAAATAACCAAGTACTACATGTAACACACATACAAATAATATATCTACAAAAGTAGTAGTATAATAAAAATATAAGAAGGCCTATTGAGTATACTCGACTAGTTTATTTCTACAATTCTTCAGGAGTATAATGGTTTTATCATATATATATATATATATATATATATATATAGAAATAGATAGATAGATAGATAGATAGATAGATAGATATATATAGATAGATATAGATAGATAGATAGATATAGATAAAAAGCAGGTACATTTGCAGTTTAAAAATATATTAATTTCACAAGCGCTTTCTGGATTTTTACATCCATCTTCAGGTGAATACACAAATTTCAAATTCATACACTTACATGTGTAAACAACAATAAAATTCACGAAACATGATTACTTCAGTTAAATATTTGACATTTAAAATAAATCATCTGTTGAGTTTTGGTTTAAATTTACTGATGAAATATTGTTCTTTTGCGCGTCGTAATTATTCTGATAAACGTGATGACTTTAAAGCAATACAAGTTGTAACTGATGGCAAATAATTTGTCAAAATAAAAGAACAAACAGAGTGACATGTTTGTGATTGAGAATATGTAATTTCATTGAATCAGAGTTTAAAAATGTATTTGAAGCAGGAAATGCGTCAGATCAGCAGAAAATGTCGATTCATGAATTATTGTCATCCTATCAGTACTTCCTGTTCGTCATTACCGATGCTTTGACCTCGTGGGTCACCATTTTGGAATATCGCGGAAGAGAGACACGTGCTACACACGTGTCAGATTGACATGCCAATAGCATTTAGAATTTTTTTTTGAGTGCAACATTTACGTAAAAAAAACTTTGTTACATATATTGTGATTTTATTCATTCATGACACGATGCAATCTTTTTATAACTAACGAAATGTATATTTACTCACATCGATTTCTATCTTTTTATGATTTTGACATCAGCAACCCGATTATGTTCGGCAATCGTTGTTCCCGCGTCAGGGCATGACAATTGCGTTTGAGGCTATATGGCGGTTTATTCGAAACGCTCGCTGAAGATGTGTACTTCATCAATATTCCCATGTTTATTTTACGGAGTTTTTCATCAGATCGGTTATTCGGTAGGTGTTAATTGGTGCATATTTCAGTAGTTATAAAATAACGTCAGTTACAGCTTGTATTGCTTTAACTTTGCAAACGTCAACTTTCTCTTTCTATAAGGTACTATACCACTATCACCTACTTATGGTGTGCATATATCCCAGTTGATAAGATACACAAGAGCATGATATACGTATGATAACTTTTTAAGCGAGGCAAACTACTAAAAAAAGTTGATGTTGCAGGGTTATAACGAATCTCGTTTCGCAAATTCTACGGTCGCTATAATGACCTTGTTTGCGATTACAAATTATCACTAAGTCATATATTGACTGATTTGTTTCATACCCTTTGTTAGACTGTCATTTTCTACTACATTTGACGACGGGTAATCCCGTTTACTTTGTTTCGACTACGGGCTCACGGCTGGTGTGACCGGTCAGTAGAGGATGCTTACTCTCCATGACACTGATCCTGTCTTCGCTTTTGCCAGAGGTTCGTGTTGCCCTACACTCGATTTGTACATGGTAGTTTTTGGATTATGATTATGTGTAACACCATGTTAACTTCGCCTATTTATATTCATTTGAAGTGACCAAGTTTTCATTAAGTGTAAAATTTTAAATTTGACGAAAATTAATTACCTTTCGATAGCGTATTTTGCAGCTGACTGGTGTTTAATTCAGGTTCGGCATCCTTAACAAAGTTCACAATGTGGTCAGTAATGCTGCCCATATTTCCAATCATCCAATGAAAGTTCTCGCTAATAGGAGCATCAGTAGAGTTTTCGGCACAATGATTGATGACGCCGCCAAAGCCACATAATTTCATGGTGTGCATTTTGAGAAGTAGACTTCGATGAATGCTCTCATCTGTCACCAGTGTCCAATCGCACGTGTTCTCAAAATCGCAGTCAACTGAAATGTTCCATATGAAATAGTTGTCTCATTCAAAAATTATGTTTCATTATTATATAAAACTACTTAAAATATAGTTTACAGTCTATATAATGCAAGTTCTTATCCTGTAAAAGTGTTTCTCGTATTCAAGATCAGATTTATTGAACCTTTCTGTAGAAACAAATTTACTACCATAAAAACAATCCAACTTTAAGTACTCCTTTTTATAGACAACTAGAAGACTGGGCACTGCATTTTCAAGAATGTAACGCAACATATACGCGTAACATGTTGGAAGTTGGATTATTACCAAGGCTCGAAATTAACGTTTGCCAAGCCAGTATTCCTATGGGTCCCTATTTTTATCATATCAGGGTCCACCAAAAATTTGGACAAATTAATAAGAAAACAAGATTGTGCTGACTCTCATCTAATTATTGCTATTAAAGTAGCATAATCTGTATCTTTTGAATTTTATTACACTGTGATTTCTTTAAGGAAATCAAATATATAAACGATAAAAATGTGAACCACGAAATCTGCCCGGTCAAAATGTAAACAAGCGAGAAATAAGCCGCAAAAGACGACTGTCTACAACGCGGCAGTTCTATAAATGGAAAAGGGAAAAACGTCATAGTGACGCGTCTCCTTATATGGAAGTAGAATTCAAATACAGCTTGAAATTGTTTGTAGTAATAGCATAATGAGACGTATTCTGAACTGTAAATGCAAAAATGTATGATTAGATTACTTATGACATGTTTTATACGTATGCTATTGTAACGAAGAGAAAAAGGCCATGTGCAATTCGCAAAACAATAATACAGTACTGCGCATGCCTACATCCCAGGCGACTTTGTTATTTTTTATAGGTTGATAATATTATAAGTAATTCGAAAAGTGTTTTGTTCTTAAGTATTTTTAACTTTCAATGTTGTAATTACGTATGAAAGCATAACTTTATTAGATGTATACATAGAAAAAAACCCTGAAAGATTTAATATTTCGTATAAATACAGATTATGCTACTTTAATAAACAAGGATAAAAAAAAATCGAGATTACTTAGTGGGTTTTTTTTTTCTGCGTATTTTACGCATAAAATCCTTTTTACCTCCAAAGTCATCACTTGAAGGGTAGTTCAATTATCATTATTGAAATGCCAAACGCTGTACTGTTAACAACATGGACTAATCAAACCGACGGCACGTCGTAAAAAAGACGAAGACGTTGCAAAACAAAGAAGATGGTCGAATCGAGGCAAGCTACTTACAGACAAGTTGTTGCAGGGGTTTCAACGGTCACGTTTAAAGACAGCATTTCGTAAATTCTATGGTCGTTATAACAATTTAGTTTACCAATATGAACTATCATTGAGTCAAATGCTGTCTGATGTGTTTCATAGCCATTGTTAAGCCGTTTTTCACACACCGATTTGACTACGGATTGCTCCGTTTACCTGATCAAGACTATGGGCTCACGGCAGGTGTGACCGGTCAACAGAGGATGCTTACTCCTCCTAGGCACATGATCCTATCTCTGGTGTGTACAGGGGTCCGTGTTTGCCCAACTCTTGTTTTTGTATTCTATTTAGGACTTACGAGATTGATCACTGTTCATTATTTTTGCCTTTACATAGGGCTTTCATCAAACATCGCAGCTTCCATTAAATGTTATACGAAGCGTCTATCTCACCTCCACCTCAGAATGTATCGCCTGTGTTAAGAAGAGTATGCAGAAACTGGCAAAAATAAAATCTGGAGTCTCAAAAATTTCAAAGTACTATCATATTGCCAAACGAAACGGATGAAATGTTTCAAATGTCAAAGAATGATGAATCTGTATCTCGGTATATCATGATATAAAGATGTTGGTAATATTTCTGTCATAAATATATATTTTGGTTTTTCGAGCCCATCTGATCCCCGCATGTTTTCTGTTATATAACTTCGTCATTTACATAATAAATGACATTTTTTCAATTCACATTGCTGTCCTGTTTTCACTGCCTTTATCGAGTAACAAGCAAAGGCTACCTGGCACGTTCATATTAACTATGGAACATAAAAATGATTGTACCAGGGGAAACAAAATGGTTTGACAATGCTCCCATACTTATCCTTTCCGAATATTTTATTTATTCAGAAATTATTCTCTCCATTCTATCAGCCTTTGTTAGTGCTCATTTTATATCACCAGTATTACACGTTATTTCATACGAAAATAGTTCGATGTTAGTTTCTCTTTGTCTGTTTATTACAGAATAATGGTACATATACTTACGTCTAGCGTGAATCAAAACTATTGTTGTGTTGACGTAGAAGAGAATCAGAAGCAAATCAAACGATCTCATTGTGTTCACAATCTGTAAAGAATTCAGAAAAAAAAACTAATTGACATCACTGAACAACTTTTAAAATGCCATATACATGCACATAGGCAAACGATAAATCTTATAAATTACAGGTAAAAATGGTTAGATTTAGTCGGCGGTCATCTTGGACATGAGTTGTCCTTAAAGAAGTGACATTACCTTGAACATGATGCAGATGAAAAAAGCTACAAAAATCCTCTTTGATCTACTGTAAATTGTAAGAAGATACTATGGTAAATCCCTGGTCAGTATCATGTGAATATACTTACACTATAATGAAGAATTGTGCACAAATTCAAGGTTATCCAAAACGTCATAATGGAGGAAAAGTTTAAAATATATCCACCCCTCTTAGATCCACTTCAAATTAAGCAATGATTTTATTTTCCTGTCCTGACAATATGTGCATCTACAAATGGCAGAGAAGCATTGTACAAAGTTTGAAATCTATCCGATAAGCCACACAGAAAGCGAAGCATTCACAAGTTATTGTGATTGACTGAAAGAAAGTACAAAAACAATATGTCGTCTTATCGAAGAGGGAAACAAAATAAAAACTTATCTTACCGTTAGTATATATATACACAATAAAAGTTGTCTATGTTTCCGTAAATTTGCCGTAACATAAATGCTGCCTTTAAGTACTTACAATGTAGCTTCAGGAAAATAATCATTAATCGAAGCATTCAATATATGCAATTATTCAGTTGTCAAAGTTCTCATCCCTACTTCAATTTAAGCAATGGCAATTCACTTCAATTTCAAATACATGCACTTAATTATTTAATCATCAATCAACCCACCCATATTCTGGTATCCCTCAGAGCTATGGGAAATAGAGTGTTTACCCGACAGAATGTTCTGTTTACTATTAAGGTAGAATGTAATGAGTTTGATGTGGATGAAAAGTAGAAGATATTTTGAAATTGAAAACTATCAAATTCACTTTATTTAGTCAAAAATTGCAACTTTAGTAAAACTAATTTGAAGAAAATATTAAAGCCTTGCTGGAACTGAACGTTTGTTCAGTTGAGGATCAACCCAGTGCACAAATCAATCCATTTGTGGGTCGTTACTTGATTTGTTGTAACCTTTGTATTGTGGGGGCGGCTCTTTAGTAGCCCCCAAAAATATCACCGCGGCCAGTTGCGCCATTAACTCATAAACTCTTTGCATTTTACTCGGTGGTTTTGTGTTTGGTAACAGATGTCAGTGTTAAATGATTAGATATCACATGCATACTTATAATATGGTATCAAATACGTATACTATTGTTAACAAAGAGAAAAAGTTCACGTGTCTTCATCGCAAAACAATAATGCAGTACTGCGCATGCTTACATATACATGTTGATCCCACGCGACTCTGTTATTATGTTGGGTTGGCATCATTATAAATAATTAGAAACAAGTACTTTGTTCTTGTATATTTGTCTTACTTTCAATGCTGTAATTACGTATGAAAGCATAACTTTATTAGATGTATAATGTACAAAAAAAAAATCTGTAAGATTTCAATTTTCGTAAAAATACAGATTATGATACTTTAAAGGCAGCATTTCTCAAATTCTATGGTCGATAATAACGATTTATTTTGTCAGTATGGTCTGCCATCGGGTCAAATGACGGCTGATGTATTTCATAGCAATTATTAAGCCGTTTTTAATTTCTTACACTGATTTGACTACGGATTGCTCCGTTTACCTGATCAAGTGTAAATCGGGTGTGACCGGTCAACAGGGGATGCTTACTCCTACTAGGCACCTGATCTCACCGCTGGTGTGTCCAGGGGTCCGTTTCTGCCCAACCCTTGTTTTGTATTCTATTTAGGACTTATGAGATTGATCACTGTTCGTTATTCACAAGTAAAGTGTTTACCTAAACATACATGTATGTACATGTTCATGATTTGATATCATTTTCTTAAAAATCTTCACAGCAAATACAATGGTATAACATGACGTCCAGTAAAATAGGTCCCAAGAATCCCCTTGCGTGTCGTAATAGGCGACTGAATAGGGCGGTCCTTCGGATGAGACTAGAAAAACCCCGTGTCACAGCAGGTGTGGAACGATAAAGATCCCTCCCTGCTCAAAGGCTCTATATGCATAGGCCTAAATTGCATTCCTTCACCGGCAATGTGACGTTTCTATATGAGTGAAATATTCTCAAGTAGGACGTTAAACAATCACTCACTTATCCAGTAAAATCATTGTACATGTTCTCTTTACTGTAAAGTCGAACACTAGTAAAGGGAAATGTATTTTGGAAACGTTTAAGTATCAGAATATCAAAAAGTCAGACAAAACAATGTTTCAAGAGTGCGAAGCTTTGGGAATTATAAGTGCGACTATAATGATATAGGAGGTGAGTTTCAACTTATTCTAAAGATTCCGTGGGGGGGGGGGCTTAAATAAGAAATATATCTGGGGTTTCTAGTGCGAAAACCAAGCCGTTACTTATCTTAGCGGAGACGATACTAAAGAATTGAATAATTTTAAAAAAGTTTTAGTAAAAACTGGGAAAATACTACATGTAAGCTTAGCATTGTGGATCAAGATTGTATAGCATTCTTGCAATGTGTAAATCGTAATGTGATTACATTATTGTACATCTATAATTCTTTTTTCATTTAATCTCTTGTTCACTCATTATTTAATATATTTTGAATATGTATCTCAATGAGTTTTATAACTCTAGGAACATAATTTGATTGAATTGACGGAATTGAAGCCATCTGTGTATCGCTTAATGATGATATAATGGGCAATCGTAATCACACTAATTCTGGACGACTGTGTAGATCTATAAATTACACTTCCCGATATCCATCACATAAATGAAATTGCACTGTATTGATCAATAATTTATCCAAAGATTTCCAGGATAATAAAGGGCATAACCTAAAGTCATCACGAAATGAAATACTAGTATTCAAACATATCTGAACGACCCCACTCGCCCATCAGTTCAAATCAAATCACTAAGTACAGCAAACAGTGTTACGAAGAGATGTGCTAAATCGGGATTTTCAAGCATTCAGACACATACATGTAGAAACATCAATAGTTTGATGTGAAATGCCATAAATTCAAACCTATAACTTGGGTAGTATAAATACCGGTACGTCAAAATTTGTGTCACTTCACCTAAAGCTTGTGATGCCTCAACATGAATGAAACATTCTCAAATAAGCGTAAAGCAGCACATCTGAAGAATAACTGTTTCATGACATAAAGTGCTCTTCTTTTGACATGTTCTTTACGAGAGGTAGAAACAACGCAATGAAATGTTTAACAATTCTATATTTCTAACTTCTTGAAAACTACTAGGATAATTGTTACCATTTATGCTGTAAAGCGTCTTTTGGATAAGAGGATTGTAAATTGTGGAATTTAATAGTTTAGCTCCCCCAGGGCATCGTGAGTGGGACCAAATCTGACAAAAAATGTCAGCTTTTCAAAAGCATTGTCTTCTGCTACCCACACATGGGCGATGAACTAAATGTATGTAACCCTCTTCTGTATACTATAGACGTCATAACTTTATTTACAAAGAAAAAGTGTCTGTAGATCAAGAGCAGAGAGTTTTCTAACTAGCATGAAATGAAATTCATTAAAAAGTGATGACTTTAACTTTGCAATCGTCAAACTTCTCTTTCTATGTAGTAATATATCACTATCACCTGCTTTTGGTGTGTATATCTCGCAGTTGATTCGATACGCAAGAGCATGTTATGCGTATGCGGATTTTTAAAGCGAGGCCAACTACTAACAAAAAGTTGAAGTTACAGGGTTATAACGAATCTCGTGTAAAGTCATAATTTCGCAAATTCTACGGTCGCTATAATGACCTTGTTTGCGATTACAAAGTATCACTAAGTCATGTGTTGACTGATTTGTTTTATACCCTTTGTTAGACTGTCATTTTCTACTAGATTTGACTACGGTAATCCCGTTTACTTTGTTTCGACTACGGGCTCACGGCGGGTGTGACCGGTCAGCAGAGGATGCTTACTCCTCCATGACACCCTATCTAGCTTCGCTTTGTCGGAGGTCCGTGTTGCCCTACACTCGATTTGTATGTGTTTTTTGGATTATGATTACGTTTAACACGATGTTACCTTCGCCTATTGTATGCTTGAAAGCCGTAGCTCTTAGAAAAATAACAAATATGCTATATATGATTTATCCCACGATTGTTACTAGTAGTTCTAGTAAATTCGAAATCAGAACTTTTCTCAAATTAACATCAAAATGTGTGCTTTACAATACTATATATGGCAATTCCTCACGATCAATTAAAGACATTATAGAAACAATTACTTCAACAAAAATGGTAAAAGGAAATATTCATATCTAGTGAACAGCCATTATAAAAATTACTTCGTTAAACACTACTTTGATTCTACTCACAAGTAATCTGAAGTTGATATAAAAATGAAGACAGGGTTCTTTATTGACATTATCTTTGTACTCTTGAATGATCAGCTTTTCCATCAGTCCGTCGGAATTCTACAGGCATGTATTGTGCTCCCTTTTTAGCTGGTTTGTTTTTATATTCTTACCTGCTAAAATGACATTTAGATATATCGACGATGTTTTATCTATTTTGAAATGAAAATAAATTTCATTCATATCTTCCACAGCTGTTTCGTACTTTATTGAAGATAAATATTAAAGGTGCATGGACACGTTTTGAGCTAGATAAAAATGTTTAGATTTTAGATTTTTCATTTTTTAATCTTATTGTATTTCTAATGGTCACAAAAAAATTTGAACGTCATTTGTTGAGTTTTCAATGAGATACAGCACTTACAATTCTTAGCTATGTAAACAAGGTTCGAGCCTTGGTTTTTATTTACATCAAGATTGCTTCACAAGAAAATACCCATGTTTAAAAACAAATGAGATATTGAGAAACACTTGAAACTATTTTAATGTGTTCAAAAATGAACTTGTCAATGTTGAAAAAAAATCTGCTTTAAATTGGAACGTATACTAGCATATTCAATATAGGTCAACAAATACATGGCCTCAATCCCTTGTTTACATAGCGAAGAATTGTACAGTAAGTCGCTGTATCTCAACTAACAAATGGCGTTCAAATCTTTGCTGACATTAAAGAATACCCCAAGTGAGCACTGTAAACATTAAAAATGAAAATATAAACATTTTTAGCTCGAAACGGTGTCCATGTCCCTTTAACGGCAAACTAACAAATCTAAATTATGCATTTTAGCTTCTCTATCGTTAACTTCCTATTTTATGTAGCAACATCAAGTATCACCTGCATATGATGTCAATTGACTCGATATGCAACTAGAAAAAACTGACATGCTCAGACAAGGGCCCCGCCTAGGGCTATCAAAGGAAAGCGACATCTGTATTTGATACAGTAATGTTTGGTACTGGTATATGTGAAACTATATAAATTGTGAATTATCACATCCATATTAATTAACACACTGATAAACATTTCTTGAAAACAGGTACTTCAAGAAATTTTTACTCGATCGAAGCAAACCTCAGGTAAACAAAATATGGAAATATTCATGTAACTGACATTTAAGAATAATTCTATAAATGTATTAGTTTTCCAATACGTTGGACAGATACTGTAAAAAATTCTTTGAGTTATCACATCAAAACGAAAAAATGTCCAATAACAACAAAGATGTTGCCATACATACATACAGAACAGACAAGGTGACTTGAACCCAAAATTTACTCATATAGGTGTCTTCCTTTTATTGTAAAAGTATTTTTTGTTTGAAAGTTTGAAACACTGTATTGTAAAAACTCATTGAGTTATCACATAATGATAACAAAAAAGTTCAACCACAACAAAGATGTTGACGAGACGACAGAAGCAGACAAGGTGCTGTTAACCCAGAATTTATACGCTTTTACCTCTTATTGTAGATAAAATTGTACAAAGTTTCAAAACTGTAATAAAAACTTTTGAGTTATCGCAGTACAGACGAAAATATTGATGGACAGACGGACTGACAGACAAGGTGCTGTGTACCCAGAATTTATACACACTAGTGCCTCTTAGTGGTAGAGTACAATTGTGCAAAAGTTTCAAAACTGCACGATAAAAACTTTTTCAATTATTGCATCACACGAAAATGTTGACGGACAGACCAACGGATGGAAAGACAGACAGGGTGCTGTGAACCCAGAATTTATACACTTCCGCCTCTTATTGTAGAGAACAATTGTGCAAAGTTTCAAAACAATGTATGATAAAATTTTTTGAGTTATCGCATCAACATCATTGAGGTTATCGCTCAACAACGAAAAACGTTAACAGACCAGACAAACGGACGGGCGGACAGAACCCAGAATGTATAACACTTCTGCCTCTTATGGTAGAGTACAATTGTGCAAAGTTTCAAAACTGTATATAAAAACTTTTTGAGTTATCGCATCACATCTTGAGTTATCTCATCACAACGAAAATGTTGAACGAATAGACGAACGGACAGGCGGACAGAAAACTCATAATTTATACACTTCTGTCTCTGTATGGTAGAGGTACAATGTGCAAGAGTTTCAAAAACTGTAAACGATAAAAAACTTTTTGAGTTAATCGCTCACAACGAAAAATTTGACGGAAACAGACGTGACGGACAAGACAGACCAGACGGACAATGTGATTACTATAGGGCACCTGCATTTCCAGCGGGGCCTAATAATTTGGTTCTGCGTTTCATAAATCTTTAATTGAGCAGGCTATTGACAAAAAAAAAAAAAAAAAAACCAAAACGTCAAACTTGAGTTTACAGGGAGTTATCAGACAGTCTCGTTTAAAAGTCAGCATTTCGCACAATTTTTTTTATGGTTATATAACGATCTAGTTTTCCAATACAACTGTCATTTGGTCAATTAACTGTCTAGGCGTATATATATTAATTGAAAGAGGCTGTTATTTATACCTGATTTTGCCCCCACGGATTACTCCGTTTGTTCTTGATCAAGATATAAGGGAATCACAGCGGGTGTGACGTCTAGCAGGGAATGCTTACTCTTCCTAAAGCAACAATGATCACACTCTGGTATATCCGGGGATCTGTGTTTGCCCAATTCTTGATTTGTCTTATCCACATAGATATTTATGAAGATTGACACACTGTTCGTTATCTTTCCCTTTTTCAAATACTCCAGAATTTTTTTAAAAATTGTGGTTTGTATGGCAACTATATAAAACTGAATTCATCACGTTTATTTGTATTATTCAAACATAAATCAAGATCAATTTATTTTATGTTTATTGTTCAAATATGAGTATATCTATTTCATGGAAGTGAAAAGAAATCACAAGTTATGTATTTACAACAATAACATTGTTGTAATTTGCCGTTTCACAAGTGTAATTGCTAACAAACATTTGACCTTATCAAGAAACAGCCGTAATAACTGAAGCAATTTGTTGTCCTTTTATTGATTCTATTTATCGTCTTGATTAAATCCATTGATAGTAAATGTGTAAAATACAGTTGCAAATATAAGAACTTACAAAGACAACAATATTTTATTACACAGCTTTGTCAGCTGTACTCCCATTTAATCTTTGATCCTTCTTTGTTTAGCGAAACAACTGAAGGATAATGATATGCACTTTTTTTTATTTGTCTAATAACGAGGCTTTTGATAATTCCTTCTCTTTATCTTTTTAAGTCCTATCTGACAAGGTATCAAGTTCTTTTTCATAAATTAATGCCAATGTCTGGCATATCATTGACAAATTTCAAATAAAAGAATGAAGTTCTTCACCAAATTGAAAGACCGATGATTCTCTGAAATTAGGACGCTTTCTAAAGGATTTTCTTTTTCAAAAATGTTCAACATCACCAAAAGTAATGAACATGTCCTATTGGACTATAGCTGAAAGAAACGAAGATTAACAACAGGTAGTGGACTTATGTACAAGATGGTAAATATTGTATGACTGTTACGTTTGTTAATGTAAGAAGTTTGGTTGCAATGGTGCAAGTACATGTATATTTGTAAGAAAGAAGCGTGTAGATCTGAAATGTGTGGAATATAAATATGATTTTTTTTATGACGAACAATGTTGCCTTATGTTGACTGGTAAATCTATCCTTTGTTAGTACCAGGTAAAGTTTGAGTTACAGAACTGCAGAACTGATTTGAAAGAATATCATATCCTAATATGTTGTAGTTTAAAGAGTCTGTGATTGGCAAATACCATAAATCGTATACTGTAAAAGTGGTTATTTACGCCTGGGGGTTAAATTCGCGTTTTTTCCAATTCCAATAATACGCGTGGGGGAAAGACGCGGTAAATGAATATGATAGTTTATATCAGTTTCATATTATACACGTGGGGGGGATTTACGACGCTTAATTATGTGACTGTGTAATTAGCGTAAAATATCCCCACGCGTAAATAACCACTTTACAGTAATCCAGTCTATATTTTGATGTTGAAATATTTAAGTGTGGACTAGTTTTGGCTTCTTCAAATAACGTATTCAAAATTTTCAAATGGAACAGCGTAAAGTTTTGTGTGAACATTGGAAACACGCGTGTATCCCGATCGTACGCCGCGGAGGGATCCGGGATGCCCAGGGAGCCATAAGTAGTAGGCGTTAATGAATGGTAACCTATTTACAGTTTGTTATTTTGGCATATTTTAAAGGATTATTTGTATCAAAACAAATTTGTACAGAACAAAAGTCACAAATAAACACAAAGCATGAGCAGAGTACATTTTTTCTGTATATAGACAATAGCATTTTTCAAGTAGCCCTTTCCGATCTTGAACTTTGTTCTGGAAAAATTACGAGTATCCTCGTTTGAAGGCCAAAGTGTACTTATGTGGCTTGTAGTATTCGTACTCATGTTTACGGGGCAGTTTGTAGCCCAATATGTTCTTTTGCATAAATGAGTCTAAAAAGGCTAACCAACTCTGCCTCATTTTGTCCACACTTTGAAAAATAACAAATGACCGGTGAAAAATTGACGGGTCCGGCTAACCACGGAGCAATATTTTAAATGATCTATGACAACGGAAGCAGCGATCCGAAGAACGCGGAAGCAATATTGCAGTTAAAAAATGTGGATTAAATAATCATGAAACGCAAAACAAAAATTTTCTAAGGATTATTCATTTGGTATGGTAATTTCATTTCTTTAATAGTTTCATCAATGAAGACGACAAATGAGTTACAGTGGAAGGCAAGAGTTAGATCATATATATGTTACAAATGGATTCTTTCCTATGACAGCACGCCATAGGGCGTAAGGACTGTTTTTTGAAGGGGGGAAAAGGGCAAACTTCTGAATTAAATGTGACAAGCCAAAAAAAA
>CAJDSM010000193.1:27801-37926 GCA_903981925.1 Ostrea lurida
AGAAACACTTGAAACTATTTAATTGTGTTCAAAATGAACTTGTAATTTGAAAAAAAATCTGCTTTAAATGGAACGTATACTAGCATATTCAATATAGGTCAACAAACACATGGCTCAATCCTTGTTTACATAGCGAAGAATTGTACAGTAAGTGCTGTATCTCACTAACAAATGGCGTTCAAATCTTTGCTGACCATTAAAGAATACCCCAAGTGAGCACTGTAAACATTAAAAATGAAAATATAAACATTTTTAGCTCGAAACGTGTCCATGTCCCTTTAACGGCAAACTAACAAATCTAAATTATGATTTTAGCTTCTCTATCGTTAACTTCCTATTTTATGTAGCAACATCCCAATATCACCTGCATATGATGTCAATTGACTCGATATGCAACTAGAAAACTGACATGCTCAGCCAAGGCCCCGCCCTAGGCTATCAAAGGGAAAGCGACATCTGTATTTGATACAGTAATGTTGGTACTGGTAATATGTGAAACTATATTAAATTGTGAATGTTATCACATCCATATTAATTAACACACTGAATAAACATTTCTTGAAACAGGTACTTCAAGAAATTTTTACTCGATCGAAGCAAACCTCAGGTAAACCAAAATATGGAAATATTCATGTAACTGACATTTAAGAATAATTCTATAAATGTATTAGTTTTCCCAATACGTTGGACAGATACTGTAAAAATTCTTTGAGTTATCACATCAAAACGAAAATGTCCATAACAACAAAGATGTTGCCATACATACTACAGACAGACAGGTGACTTGAACCCAAAATTTACTCATATAGGCTTGTCTTCCTTTTATTGTAAAGTATTTTTTGTTGAAAGTTTGAAAACTGTATTGTAAAAACTCATTGAGTTATCACATAATGATAACAAAACAAGTTCACCACAACAAAGATGAGTTGACAGACAGACACAGACAGACAAGGCTGCTGTTAACCCAGAATTTATACGCTTTTTACCTCTTTATTGTAGATCACAATTGTACAAAGTTTCAAAACTGTATGATAAAAACTTTTTGAGTTATCGCAGTACAACGAAAATATTGATGGACAGACGGACTGACAGACAAGGTGCTGTGTACCCAGAATTTATACACTAGTGCCTCTTAGTGTAGAGTACAATTGTGCAAAGTTTCAAAACTGCACGATAAAAACTTTTTCAATTATTGCATCACACCGAAAATGTTGACGGACAGACGGATGGAAAGACAGACAGGGTGCTGTGAACCCAGAATTTATACACTTCCGCCTCTTATTGTAGAGAACAATTGTGCAAAGTTTCAAAACTGTATGATAAAAACTTTTTGAGTTATCGCATCACATCTTGAGTTATCGCATCACAACGAAAACGTTAACAGACAGACAAACGGACGGGCGGACAGAACCCAGAATGTATACACTTCTGCCTCTTATGGTAGAGTACAATTGTGCAAAGTTTCAAAACTGTATGATAAAAACTTTTTGAGTTATCGCATCACATCTTGAGTTATCTCATCACAACGAAAATGTTGACGAATAGACGAACGGACAGGCGGACAGAACTCATAATTTATACACTTCTGTCTCTTATGGTAGAGTACAATTGTGCAAAGTTTCAAAACTGTACGATAAAAAACTTTTTGAGTTAATCGCATCACAACGAAAATGTTGACGGACAGACGGACGGACAGACAGACAGACGGACAATGTGATTACTATAGGGCACCTGCATTTCATGCGGGGCCCTAATAATTTGTTCTGCGTTTCATAAATCTTTAATTGAGCAGGCTATTGACACGCAAACTTGATGTTACAGGAGTATCAACAGTCTCGTTTAAAGTCAGCATTTCGCAAATTTTTTTTATGGTTATATAACGATCTAGTTTTCCAATACAACCTGTCATTTGGTCAAGTACTGTCTAGCGTATATCATATTAATTGAGAGGCTGTTATTTATACACTGATTTTGACCACGGATTACTCCGTTTGTCTGATCAAGATATAGGGATCACAGCGGGTGTGACCGGTCTACAGGGAATGCTTACTCTTCCTAAGCACATGATCCCACCTCTGGTATATCCGGGGATCTGTGTTTGCCCAATTCTTGATTTGTATTCCACATAGAATTTATGAGATTGACCACTGTTCGTTATCTTTCCTTTTTCAAATACTCCAGAATTTTTTTAAATTGTGGTTTGTATGGCACCTATATAAAACTGAATTCATCACGTTTATTTGTATTATTCAAACATAAACTCAGATCAATTTATTTTATTGTTTATTGTTCAATATGAGTATATCTATTTCATGGAAGTGAAAGAAATCACAAGTTATGTATTTACACAAATAACATTTGTTGTAAATTTGCGTTCACAAGTGTAATTGCAACATTTGACCTTATCAAGAAACATGCGTAATACTGAAAGCAATTTGTTGTCCTTTTATTGATCTATTTATCGATCTGATTGAATCCATTGATATAAATGTGTAAAATACAGTTGCAATAATAAGACTTACAAAGACAACAATATTTTATTACAAGCTTTGTCAGCTGTAACTCACCTTAATCTTTGATCACTTCTTGTTTACGAAACACTGAAGGATAATTGATATGCACTTTTTTTTATTTGTCTAATACGAGCTTTTGATATTCCTCTTTTATTTTTAGTCTATTCTGACAAGGTATCAAGTTCTTTTTCATATTAATTCCATCGTCTGGCATAATCATTGACAAAATTCATAAAAGAAATGAAGTTCTGTCACCAATTGAAAGACCGAGATTCTCTGAAATTAGGACCTTTTAAGATTTTCTTTTTCAAAATGTCAACATCACCAGTAATGACATGTCCATTTGGACTATAGCTGAAAGAAGACGAAGATTAACAACAGGTAGGTGGATTATGTACAAGATGGTAAATATTTATGCACTGTTAAGTTTGTAATGTAAAAAGTTTGGTTGCAATGGTGCAAGTACATGTATATTTGTAAGAAAGCAAGGTGTAGATCTGAAATGTGTTGGAATATAATATGAATTTTTTTTATGACGAACAATGTTGCTTATGTTGACGGTATCTATTCCTTTGTTAGTACCAGGTAAGTTTGAGTTTAAGGAACTGGCAGAATGATTTGAAAGGAATATCATTCATAATATGTTGTAGTTTAAAGAGTCTGTGATTGGCAATAACCATAATCGTATACTGTAAAAGTGGTTATTTACGCTGGGGGTTAAATTCGCGTTTTTCCAATTCCAATATTACGCGTGGGGGAAAAGTACGCGGTAACTGAATATGATATGTATTATATCAGCTATTTCATAATTATACACGTGGGGGGAATTTACGCGCTTATTATGTGACTGTGTAATTAGCGTAAATATCCCCCCACGCGTAAATAACCACTTTTACAGTAATCCAGTCTATATTTTGATGTTGAAATATTTAAGTGTGGACTAGTTTTGGCTTCTTCAAATAACGTATTCAAAATTTTCAATGGAACAGCGTAAAGTTTTGTGTGAACATGAACACGCCGTGTATCCCGTCCGTAGCCGCGGAGGATCCGATGCCACGGAGCATAAGTAGTAGGCGGTTAATGATGGTACCTATTTGAAGTTTGTTATTTGCATATTAAAGGATTATTTGTATCAAAAAAAATTGACAGAACAAAAGTGCAAATAAACAAAGCATGAGCAGAGTACATTTTTCTGATATAATAGACAAAGCATTTTCAAGTAGCCCTTCCGATCTTGAACTTTGTTTGGAAAAAAGTACGATATTCTCGCCTTGAAGCCAAATACTTATGTGGCTTGTAGTATTCGTACCTCTGTTTACGGCAAGTTTGTAGCCAAATATGTCTTTGATAAATGGTCTAAAAGGCTACACCCAATACTGCCTATTGCCACACTTGGAAAAATACAAATGACCGGTGACAAAATTTCGGTCCGCTAACCACGGACAATATTTTAAATGATCCTATGACAACGGAGCAGCGATCCGAAGAACGCGGAGCAAATATTGAGTTAAAAATGTGGATAAATAACTCATAAACGCGAAACAAAAAGTTTTCTAGATTATTCATTTGTATTATTTCATTTCTTAGTTTCCATGAAGACGAATGATGGTTGACAGTGAGCAGAGTTAGATCAATATTAATGTTACAAATGGATTCTTTCCTTATGACACACGCCATAGGCGTAGGACTGTTTTTGAAGGGGGAGGGCAAACTTTTGAATAATGTGACAAGCCAAAAAAAAAAATAATAATGATAATAAAAAACTAATGCAACACTGAATGAAGGGGGGGGGGGGGGGCAAACATCTAAATCACCAGAAGTAGGAGTGGGAGAAGCAAACTTCTAAATTCACTATAAGGGGTGGGGTTGGGCGAACTTCTAAATAATATAGACATGGCGCAGAAAAAAATGTTACTTGACAAAAAGTTGGGGGGGGGGGGAGGCAAAAAGATATTTTTAACCCCCCCCCCTCTTCAAAAGGGGGGGGTGGTTGCCCCTCCCCGGCTCCAACACCCCAATCACCCTTTCCACTGTGCCAACTTTTGATCTCCTGACTTGAACTTTGACCTACTTTTCAAAAACATTTAACAGCTTTGAATGGTAAGTGACAGACTTTCATATTTTACATTCATGTGTATTCCTGATGACAAGATCAAACCCTTTCAAACTGATACTTAAGTTTTGAGCTCTTGAAAGGATGAGTTAAACAACACATTGTGGTTAGCCCCTTTTCCCGTTGCTAATAAAAAGCAATTATAGTGTACGAAAGTTAAAATTATAACTTAGACACCACAGACAATGGTTTCAGATTAGTTTTATTTAGTTCTCTTTGTTTTCATCTCAAGAAATGCCGAACAATTTGCTGAATTCTTTAACCCTTTATCAAGCAGTTTTCGCCAGGGTTGCTCTTCATGAAAATAAAATAAAGTGGGCGGTATCACAAAAGGCAACATTAAACTGACCTCGTGCTGCTTCTCCCGATTACAAAGAACGTGAACATTATTCATGACCTTTTAATAAGAGCAATATATAGTTTTCAACTGAAATATACATGTTATTTATTCGTAGTGACATTGCAAATATCTAAAACGCTTTTACAACTATTTATTAATAAAAGCACACTCGGTTATAGATCTATACGTAGCCACACAAATATGGAAAATATATATGCGAACTGTAATAAGTTATACCATTAATATACGTTTCGTTCAAACTCTGATTGTACATTAATGTAAAGGCAAAGATAAACGAACAGTGATCAATCTCGTAAGTCCTAAAGAATACAAAAACAAGAGTTGCATACATAATGTACTAAATAATAATAAGACGGGACCCTCCCCCCCCCCCCCCGAAAAAAAACTTTCCTTTCCTCGGCTTGGGGCACACTTCGAGCAGGTTTATTGGGGGGGGGGGGTTAATTTCTTAATCTATTGTCTTGATGCAAAATATGACAATATCTTGGCTCATATAGAATAATGAAATATTGATTATTGATTTTTATTTTTGAAATATATATGTACTCGTAAGTCTTGTAAAATAGTTCAGGTAAATCCTGTACATGCAATGCGTAAAAGTTTATTTCAGAAAGAAAATCCATCACCATTCAGTGCTAGTTAATTTTGCTAAGCAAAGACTTTTGAACGTAAAGGCAAAGATAACGAACAGTGATCAATCTCGTAAGTCCTAAATTATTAATACAAAAACAAGAGTTGGGCAATCAATCTTTTTAAAAAAAAACAAACTACATACTAGGTGTCCCAGAGAAAGATGGGATCAACCCCTGGAACACCTCCCCACTTTTTTTTTTTATTCTTCGCCAATGCATATCATATATACATTTCCATGCATATCGAATACATTCTAATTAAAGTCCATGACGGTGAGGACGTGTTTATTTCCTAAAGCATTGGAATCACGTGATATAATCTTTTTGTGTAGAGCAAGCTGTTTTCAGGTAGGTCATTGGAGTTCAAACAGGTTTCATAATGGAGAGTTCTAGTGGAATTCTTGCTGATTTATTTTTTAAAATATCACGCATGTTAACATACGCTATCGCTGTACGAAATTTAATTTTTTTGATATATACAAACACAGCCTGAATTATTTAACCGGACGTCATTCGAATATATGTTTCTACTCTGTAAAAGTGTGGACGGGGTCAAATACCTATGAGAATTTCAGTTAATGAGGAAACCCCAAGCTTAAATTCAGACTTATATATCGTTTATAGTGAATGTATGCGCCATATGTTAACATTAAATCATGCAAGTACAAATGTTAATGACAGAATCATGTAAATTCTAGCACGAAACGAGAAAATTTATGTTTATAAATTTACTGGGCCCGCATTGCATAGCATTATCTTCATCCACCACTTTTCAAAAACTTTAACGATAATTTTGAATGGTAAGTGACAGACCTTTCATATTCACATGCGCGTATAATCCTCTTGGCAAGCCCTTCCACTGGCATGTGCAATTCGGGGCCGGGAGCATTAGTGTTTCACAAACACATATTTTTCAATCTGGGATACAGTTTGCTTTCATTCATAAAAGTTATACAGTAAATGCACAGGCGCTTGACGTTTCATATCAATATAATAATTAAAAAATAATTCCTGTGTACTAACTTATTGACAATAAGTTAGTACACAGGAATATTTTTTTGTCATTATTATTGATATTGAAACGTCAAGCGTCTGTGAGTAATATGACACTATCGTTTATGTTCTTTTATTTCATGAGTTGCTTCTGTAAAATTACTATTTGCATTACATAAAGTTTCTACACAACAAAAGAAATGTGTGTTTATTTTCTATCTATCAAGATAAGATGTATATACATGTAAGGCCAAAACTGCGCGTCTATTTCTGTAGAACCTTCCGTATAATATTCTGTATGGTCGTTCTCACACAGTATCATTCTTTTTAATATATCAGATCTTTAATTTTGTTAAACTAAGACTGAGATATTTAAAAATTTCAAATACTATTGTAGTTAGCTCCGCGTTCTTTCGGATCTTGTTAGTACATCGTTCCGTGGTATAACGGCATATGCTCGTGGTTAGCATCGTAAATTTTGTCACCGGTCATTTGTATTTTTCAAAGTGTGGACAAATTACAGATGCTGTAGTCTTTTTTATACCAATTATCAAAGACATATTGGCTACAATACGCCGTAAACAGAGACGAATACTAGACCAACATAAGTACATTTGGCCTTCAAAGTGTAATTTTGTACTTTTTCAAAGCAAAGTTCAGATGGGCTACTTGAATAAACGTACACATTTTAATTCGACAGAATCAAAGTCAGACTTTTTGCTTACCCTTTTTAATCAAAAGACAGAAGAAACATAAATCATGTATTGTAGGTTTTTTTTCCAGTATATCTTCCTATTCAAAGACTAATTACTGCGACTTGTACATCTAAGAGTATATTTAGAGCTCTTGAAGATATTAAAATCCTGTGAGTGAGAATGGGGATTTGATTATCCTATCCGAAAATCCTATCATTTATCATGGGAAGAAAAATCCTTTTAAACTCCTATGATTTCAATAGGATAATTAATCACTACAAAAATGAATTAGATTAATATTGTTCCCAGAAATAATAGTCCTCACTAATAAACAATAATTGTGATTGGAGTTTAAGAATTATTCCTATGTTTTGTCTACTAAAAACTGGATTATAATCATTGGATTTTAGTTTGAACATTTTAATTTATTCATTTTATATGATTACATTATATTTCCTATGATATAATTATTTTGTCTATAGGATTTTCTCCCATAGGATATGAATAGGATTTTGATTTAAAATCCCATATCACGGATTTTTTCTTTGGAGTATTTATCTCTTAAGTAGCATTATCTATATGTTACATTTAGCTTTGAACATGAAGATATGCCAAAAATGCCTACAAATTATACTTGAAATTTTGTTTTGCTGCTATCTTTGATCAAAAGGGTAGCAAAAGTCTGACTTTGTCAGTGCCGAAGTTTTAAATGTCGGACTGTTGTATAATGCTTCTGGTCCTATTATACAGAGGATAAATGTACCTCTGTTCATAGCTTTGTTTATCTGATCTTTCATTTCTGTATTTTTTTGGTACAATGATCCTTTAAAATATGCAAAATAAACAAATTCAAATATGGTTTACCATCAGTCTAGCCGCCTGACCACTTAATTCTCCGTGCATCGATCCCTCCGTTGCTATTTTCGGGATACACGGTGTGATGAAGTGGGCCTAATTGTCGGTTGGCGTTAGGTAAAAGTGACCGAAGTGTGACATTGCATATATATGCAAGATGTCAATGACTGAGCTTATGTCCTTGCGTATTCGGGAGAAAGTCCCATCATATTCGCGTTATTTGTTGTGGACTAGTCAAATTCCCTACGCTGTATACGTTGTCGTTGCATCCATATGAAAATACTGTACCCTGGGTCTTGATTCAGTGGTCTTCTCGTTGTTCAAAAAAAGGGGGCACTTAAAGTTGGATGATTTATATGATGGTAATATTTTATTAAAACTTTTTACCCTCATGGAAAATATGGAATGATCTGGGGAATTGAAATGCTCAAAGAGAAGTTCAACTTGGTTACCACAATTTATTTGAAATCAGTGTCCCGTTAATCTTTTATTCAGTGACCCTTAGTTTCCCCCACATGAATTAATCCACAGAGGTCGCACTCAATTGTGTACGTAACATTAGATGTACACGTCAACAATAGTCATCATTTAGCTCCATGTTTCACACCTTGCGGGATACACATCACTGATGATTAATTAAATATAGTAATGAAATAGAAAGTCTATTAAAATTCTGTCTTTAATTGAAAAGAAGCACAATGTACAGTGTACATGTAGTTCAACATTTCAATCATTTTAGCCGAAGTTGAATGTTCCAATTTCTTTGGGCTGTTGTCTGAATTCGGAAGACTTTGTCTCTTTCAGTGTTGATTTCCTGTCCTCAAGTTCCTCAGCGGAAACATCCAGTATTGCTGAAGGTGTTTTCCTCAAAGTAGGCTCTTGGGATGAAAACCTCTTCTCGGGCGGATTTGACTGATCTTGTCTTGTAGATTTTCTATCTTGTTTAGGGGATTCAAAAGATTTTGTTTCCTTCAACAAAGATTTTTTATTTTCAAGGTCTTCTGGAGATATACCGAATAAAACTGAGGACTGTTTACCGGATGCTGAATCCGGAGTTGCAGATTTATCGGCATTAGCTTTAATATTTCCTTGTCCGTCATTATTTGAACCAATTTGAATTCTAGCAACATGTTTTCCATCCATATCATTTTCTGAATTTGAGTTCGATGAAACAATGTTATTGTTTAGTTCCTGCTTTGGAGATAAGTTATCCTTTGAAGAAACTATTGTTCTGTTATTTTGATCCTTCCTACTTCCATTGCAACCCTGAACGACAGCTTTGTTTAAAAGTGCACCATTTTGGCTGATATATAATGCTGGCCAGACAACAAAGTCAACATATGGTCCTTGATTTTGGTATCCTCTGTGGCTGTCGTTGTCAAACATCTCAAAATCTGCGCGAAGGTGTAATGGCGGGGTTTGGATACAAGCATACCAGCAACATTCTAGACATCGATCCTGATAACTCTGGAGTGCTGCAACCTGTTCCTTTTTGGAATATTTCTGTAAATTTAAATGTGTTCGGTAAACTATAAATTAATGATCGTTCTTTATTGTACACTTTACCTTTACAGGGTGATAGAAATTAAATATTCATTTTAATTGCGAACAATCAAAGGCCTCAAGGGCCTGAGAGTCGACTCGCACATGATAGCAACAAGAGACCCATGGGCCACATCTCTCACCTGAACACTTTGCTTCATGAATATAGAGAAGAGCAGAAGTTTGGGATTTACAATGTGCCACTATTCAGATGTATAAACTACAGCTAACCTCTGTCATCTTCTAATACACATAAATGAACATTCATCAATAAGAAAATAAGACTTACAACCACATATGATAGGTTGGGGTCATGCATAGCTCTGGGGCTCTTTTATCGTGTTCTCTTAAACGTGTCTTGATACAATACTGTGAATACACAAGACAATTTGTCAAAAGGGCGGGGTCAGTCCCCCATTGT
>CAJDSM010000194.1:0-12696 GCA_903981925.1 Ostrea lurida
TGGTTGACAGGTAGTTGAGTTACTGTAGCTATACTGTATTGTTGAGGAGGAGGATACTGGTTTACAGGAAGTTGAGTTACTATAGCTAGCGTATGTCCGTTGACAGATTAATTAAGGAGGAGGATGCTGGTTGACAGGTAGTTGAGTTACTATAGCTAATGTATTGTTGTTGACAGATTACTTAGACATTTTAAGGTAGATGATGCTGGTTGACAGGTAGTTGAGTTACTATAGCTACTGTATTGTTTATCTATAGATTACTTGGCTTGTTGGACTCCGAATATCCAGTGGTGACTACAAGAAAGAGGAGGATCCGAAAATTTACCGATCTCAGAAGACGGGCCGTGGTCCGCTCACAGACAACTGGCTGGCCGAATATGCCCGAGACTCCAAAATCCCGAGCAAAAAGAAGTGTTTAATGACAGCGTATAAACTGTGTCGAGTGGAATTCAAGTATTGGGGGATGCAGAACAAGATCGAGAGATTCATACATGACATAGGTCGGTTCCTGAACAAGTCAGAATATGGATTTTCTATATTTTATTAGCGTTTTTGCATTCTGTTTTTATTGACGTGTTATAGATCAATGATAAACTGTTGACATTTAGATGTGTGAACGACAAGTCAATGAATGATTGAAGATCTCTGCCTACCAGAGCAATGTATAATGTCAATCTGCATGTTCAAAATAAAATGAGATTCAGTTGCAGAATCAAGCAAAAATTTTATTTGTATGTAGATGTGTTTTAAGATATTACTAATATGTAGATGTGTATTTTTGTTTTTAAAGTATATAGATGTGTAATTTATGTTTTAAACAGTATATAGATGTGTAATTTATGATCTTTCGGTTTCCAGGTCTAAGAAAAACCATGCTCCGGGCTCATCGACAAGCCTGGTGCTGGCAGGATGAATATTATGGACTAGAACTCAGTGACATCAGGCGTCTTGAACGTGAAACTCAACTGGCTCTTGCTGAGAAAATGAAGGTAACTTCAGAGGATGAAGAGGAGGGTGAAGACGCCATAGAAACACCGAAAATTCCCATCTCCGCCTCGTTTGATCAGGCAGCAGCCATTAAGCGACAGACATCAGAATCGGACCATCAGGGTAAAAATACCACGGAAACCAGGAAGCCATCGGCAGGGACTATTCATAAACGCTCACTCAGTGGATCAACCAAGCTCAAAGGAGGTTAGTATAAATGATTGGGTCAGCCATGTTCAAAGGGGAGTCAGTAATAATGTTCACTCAGTAGATCAACCAAGTCCAAAGGAGGTCAGTATAAATGTCCACTCAGCGGGTCAACCAAGCTCAAAAGAGGTCTACAAAATGTTCACTCAGGGGTTCTACCAAGCTCAAAGGAGGTCAGTATAAATGTTCACTCAGTAGATCAACCAAGCTCAAGGTCAGTACAAAATGTTCACCCAGGGGTTCTACCAAGCTCAAAAGAGGTCAGTATAAATGTTCACTCAGCGGGTCAACCAAGTTCAAAGGAGGTCTACAAAATGTTCAGGTGTCCATACAAGCTCAAAGGTTTTTTGTACAATGATTACCAAACTCAAAAGTGGATTCTGACAGTATAAATTTTCACATATTAGGTCAGCCAAATTCAAAGGGAGTCAGTGATAATGTTCACTCAGTAGATCAACCAAGATCAAAGTCAGTACAAAATGTTCACCCAGGGGTCAAAAGGTCAGTATAAATGTCCACTCAGCGGGTCACTAAGCTCAAAAATGTCCACTCAGCAGGTCAACCAAGCTCAGAAATGTCACTCAGCGGGTCAACCAAGCTCAAAAGAGGTCATGATAAATGTCCACTCAATGGGTCAACTAAGCTCAAAAATGTCCACTCAGCAGGTCAACCAAGCTCAAAAGGGAGATCAGTAGTAACTGGTCACATAGTGGGTCAGTCCAGATAAGAGGACCAGTACAAATGTTCACACAGAAGAGGTCAGTATTTAGATGTTCAGTATACTTACTCACTCAGTGGGTCAACCAAACTGAAAAGATGTCAGTGACAATTTCAAGCAAAATCTTTTATGACAGTAACAGCTCCCAGATTCAATGGGTCAACCAAACTGAAAAAGAGGTCAGAGACAATCTCAAAAGAAATCAGAACTAGACAGATTAAAATTACATACAANTGACAATCTCAAAAGAAATCTTTAAGACAGTGTAAACAGCTCACAGATTAAACATTCAGAACTAGACAGATTAAAATTACATACAACCTTGCTAAAAATATTTAGAGAGATAACAAAACTCTCAGAGATTTTATCAAAGGCTGTAATGAAGACTGAGTATAGATAACAACAGAGTGTGTGTGAAATATAGTATTTGTGTATTATCTTGAATTCGTGTTTGTGTGCCACTCTATTGAGGTGAAGTCAGTTTTAATTTCATTACATTGATGCCCCATGTGGTAGTATCAGAACTGGTATCTGTGAAGGGGCTCCTTTATACAGACTAGAGGTCCTTCTTGGCCAGAAATCTTCAGAAGTAACCAGAATTTACCAATCGTATTGATTTTCTGCCACCATAAAACTAATATCTCGCACAATTTAAAAAGCAGTTACTGGGAGCTCTGGCCGAAAGCGATTGTAGTTAGAGGAGGAAGCTATCAAATTGGAGGGACGCAGATTCCAATTTTTTTTTTTTTCTGGTTACACCAAGGATTAGTGGGAAACTGATCCAGGAGGAGAATTTAACAAGCTCTGATAAATTTGTGTTTTGGTAGAAAGTGTGGGCGTTCAGTCATAACATAAAAGAATCCAACAGGGTTTTAATTTAAACATGTTAGATTGCCCTTTAACTGCTAAAATCAGGTCATGAGTAATAAATAATACTAGTTAAAATGTATCCTGAGGAAAATTGTTAACATTAAGATTTTATGGAGATTTTTTTTTAAATCAATTATTTAAAAGAAAATGTTACACAGCTAGGAAAGAGGTGCACTAGAAATTTAACTCTTCATGAAAGTTTGTATGAAATGTTTTGCACATTCATCAAAATTGTTTGCCGTTTTAAGACTGCCTGAGGGCTCTCAACCTCACCAAATAAGACATTCCTTGGATTTCTCAGTCAATGGTCAAGGAGACCAACTCAGATAACTAACTGTCTTTAAATCTTCTCTCTTATATTTACATAAAAGGAATTCATTAAATATTTCCCATGTTCTAAATATTTTAAATGTTTAGATATGAAATAGTTCCCATTTTTTAAAAGTGGGAGCCAGGAATTCACTGCTTTGGGTTGAAAAGAAAACAACCGGTAATTAACTCCCCTTCCCCACTTTTTGGGAGCTGAACTTTGTTCATTTTCCCAAGTCAATGGGCACAGTATGCATGGTTATAGTGCAAGGGACTTTTGTGTGAACTGCATCACATCCTCACCTTTCCATGATACATAAATTTATAAGATTTGTTTTCTTAATTGTAAACAGCATCATTTGAAACAGAGATTATTTTTATGCCCCTGGAATCTTCAATTCGGGGGCACATAGTTTTTGGTTTGTCCATTTGTCTGTCTGTTTGCCGCTGGAAAACTTTAACATTGGCCATAACTTTTGAATGGTAAGTGATGGGACTTTCATATTTCACATGTGTGTTCCTTATGACAAGCCCTTTCTACTGGTACCAAATTTTTTGACCTGCTGACCTTGACCTTGAAGTTTGACCTACTTTTCAATAACTTTAGCATTAGCCATAACATTTGAATGGCAAGTGTTGGGACTTTCATATTTCACAGTGTTTTCTTTATAACAAGCCCTTTCAACGGTACCAATAATTTTTACCTCCTGACCTTGAAGTTTGGCCTACTTTTCAAAAACTTTAACATTGTTCATAAATTTTGAATGGTAAGAGATAGACTTTTCATATTTCACATGCATAATCCTTTTGACAAGCCCCTTCCACTTGCATGTGGAATCCGGGGGCATCAGTGTTTCACAAATAATTTTGTTTTTTTTAATTTATTGTGTATTTGTTGATAAGAAAAAATTTTAGCTTTAATTTTCACCAACATTTTGAGACAGCCATTGCAAATGTTAGGTTCAATGTGGAGTTATTGCTGATGATTAAGATATACTGCATAATACACCCGAGTCTTCGCATATAATGAATAAATAAATATATAAATGTATTGAACTAATATCAACTATGCAGATTTAGTAAAAATAAATCTGTATTAAATTTTTTTATAAGTGGAATTCCTTTGATACATAATTCATATATTAATTTGTTTTAAAAGTGGAATTACTTTGATACATAATTCATTTTATTTCTGTAAATGTTTTAAAAGTTGCACTCCCTATGGTACATTCTGTATTTTTGTACAAAATCCACAGAGCTTGTCACTAATGGTAACCATCATGATGTCCTCTTGTGGGACCTCTGCCTTATGAATGATTGAGAGCTTGGAGGAGCTGTAACAGAGGCGATAGTTATCTCCCTTTACACATCAAATTGTACAGAGTTCACAGAGAATATCATAAACACTAGCCCTCTTTCTGTTACAGGCTCTTTTCATGATATCTCTACTTCACGGATGTTCGAGAGTTTAGAACAACTCCAGGAGTCCAGCTCAGGTGACGAGGAATTCTTTGATGCCAAAGGTATGTTAGAAGGAGCAGCAAGCTTTGAAGTCAAGCTGTTGTAAAATGTCAGTTGTTTGTATGGCAACGGGTGCTTGGTTTTATAGCATTAAAATCATGTTTGTGTTGCCATATATTTTGCCTGTCTCTGTACTGAGCATGACTGCAATCAGTGCCCTATAGGGTTTTTTGTTTTTGTTTTTTGGGGGTTTTTTTTGTTGTTTTTTTTTTATTTATTTATGTATTTATTTCTTTTAATATTTTTATAATTTTGTGTTGTTTTTCTGTATGAATATCTTTCTGTGGCTGTGACTACTCCTTTTTTCTGGGGGTTCTCTCCCCTTCTCCTCTGATTCGCATGCTTCTCCTATAGTGAGTTTTGTTGTGACTTCTGACAGGGCATCTAACCCCGTGTGAGGAGGGCGAGTTTTGGTCTGACGAAGGATCAGACTGTGCAGCAAGCTCAGGTGAGTGCACTCAAACTGTGGATGACTGTGCTCAAGTCACAAGCTTCCAGATATTGCCTTAAGATTTCATTAGAATAGGAAGCATGTTTTTACCAACACAGTAACCCCAACAAAATCAAAAAGATTGTATCTGCATATCAAAATGTCTCCATAAGATTGGCGACAGATTTTTACACAAAAAGAGAAATTTTCACTGGGCTTGATAAATATAATCTGCAGAAAATATCTCAGGAAATTCAAAATAAATTTTCACCAATTGGTACCCTTAAGAATTCAGCAAACATAGAAGTGTTATGAAGAACACCAGATCTGCGGATGGTTTCCAGAGAAGGCTTAGATTTCAGGGAACATTCAATGCATGTTTTGTGATCAGATTTATGTATGCCTTTTTGTCATCTAAAGCGTTAATATGCATGAAATTTTGTCGTTTTTGTTATAGGCTTGGTTGGATTAGGAGGTTTGTGTGTGTGTGATGTTATTTCAGTCATCTGCTGTTGCAGTTTTCTAGAAAATTAATCTACTTAACTGTAATAATTAACCAGATTATCTTTCTGTGTGATGCACCAATAATCCCAAAAATCAATCCTCAAAACATAGTCCTACTTTCTTAAGCTAAACTGTCTATACATGATCTACAAAGTGAATTCAATTTGATACCGTATAAGTAGAATTTTTAGCGTGTTTTCTCCATAAAAAGTGGTATTTTATTTTAGCGGTAAATAATTTTAGCGATTTCATAATCTATTACTTTGAAAAGCCCTACCAATTATTTGGAATGAATTGTTAGCGATATCTAATTTTAGCGATCTCAAAGTCCTCGCTATTAAATAATGCCAAAATTAGATCCTCGCTAAAATTTCTACTTATACGGTATATATATTATAAACAGAATCTTTCATTAGAACATGTATACGACTTTGAAATTGGGTTTAGTGTTGGACGAAGCTTAGTGTAAAAGTTTATGACAGCGGATATTGTTCCTGAGGTGGAATTTCATTATCTCGCGTGTAAATAATTATTTTTAGGTCACCTGAGTAAACTCAGGTGACCTATTGCGATTGGTTCTTCGTCCGTCGGTCGGCGTCGTCCGTCGTGCGTTAACAATTAAAACATTTTTAACTTCTTCTTGATTAACACCAGTCCAATTCTTTTCAAATTTAGGCATTGAAGCACTCTTTGTGGACAAGGGCACATAAATTTAAATTTCACGTCTCTTGGACCCCTGGGGCTTGGGGTGGCCAAAAACTGCCAAAAGTGACCAATTTTCAAAAAATCTTCTTCTAATCAACCGCACATGTCTGAGAGGAAAGCAAATGCATATGATGTAGAGCAGGAAGGCCTTAAACCAAAATTGTAAAATTTGGTGATCCCCGGGTAGGGGTTCTGACCCAGGGGGGCAAAACTTGGTACATTAGTGTATATTATGAAACATTTGAAAAGCATCTTCTTTATGCTTATTGATATTAATAGGTGAAACTAAAATGGATGTTTGAATAAATAGTTGAGCCTTATTATCAAAAATTGTAAATTTCACCTGATCCTAGGGGTAGGGTTTTTAGTAATTAGGTGGGGCAAAATGGTCCATGATGAAATGTGTTACAATTGAACTTTTTAACTTCTTCTGGATAACACCAGTTCAATTCTTTTCCAAATTTTAGCATGAAGCATATTGCGACAAGGGGCACATAAATTGTAAATTTCAGGTCTCTTGGACCCCTGGGGCCTTGGGGTGGGGCAAAAAACTGCCCAAAAGTGACCAATTTTCATAAAATCTTCTTCTTAACAACCGCACATGTCGGAGAGAACCAAATGCACTAGTGATGGTAGAAGCAGAAAAGGCCTTTTACCAAAATTATATAATTGGTGAATCCCCGGGTAGGGTTCTGACCCCAGGGCGGGGCCAAACTTGTACTAGTGTTTATATTATGAAACATTGAAAAAGATCTCTTAATGCTATTGATATTAATGTGAAACTAAATGATGTAGTTTTGAATAATTAGGAAGCCTTTTATCAAAATTGTAAATTTCATGTCCTAGGGTAGGGGTTTTAGTATTAGGGTGGGCCAAAATGGTCCATTGATGAAATGTGTTAACAATTGAACATTTTTAACTTCTTCTTGATACGCACCAGTCCAATACTTCTTTTCAAATTTAGCCTGAAGATCTTTGGGACAAGGGCACATAAATTGGTAAATTTCAGATCTCTGGGACCCCTGGGGCTTGGGGTGGCGGCAAAAACTGGCCCCAAAAGTGAACGCAACTTTTCAAAAAATCTTCTTCTTTTACAACCGCACATGTTTGAGAGAAACCAAATGCATAGTAATGTTAGAGCAAGAAGGCCTTTACCAAAATTGTAAATCTGTGATCCCGGGGGTAGGGTTCTGACCTGGGGGGGGGGCGAAACTTGGTACATATTGTTTATTATGTAAAACATTTAAAGCTCTCTTTTTCAATGCTATTGATATTGATGTGAAAGTAAATGAATATTTGGACATGAGAAGGGAGCCTTTTAATCTAATTATACCCCCTGCAACAAGTTTGGGGGGGGGGGGGGTACTGGAATCAGGTTGTCTGTCCATCCGTCTGTAGACAGAATGGTTCCCGACTTTTAGTGTTAACCTTTCCACCTAGAGTCACCATTTCATGCATATGTCCTACCCATTGAACAAAGGTGTTTCCTATTGAATTGGGGTCAAAAGGGCAAAGGTCAAGTGCATGGACATCAAAGTAGCAATATGTTTCCGGGTTCCAGAGCATTATCCTTCTACCCGAGTCACTATAATAATCATATATACTTTAGACGAAGATGTTCTTTATTGAATTTTAGGTCAAAGGTCAAAGGTCAAGCTCACTGGACATTAAAGTAGCAATATTGTTTTCATTAAATAATTCTTTGAACAATCGTGTAAATTGAAATGATAATCTTCTTGTGTATATGAATAGAAATTATATGCATTATTGAAATAATTTAACAAGTGAATAAAATACTCTGTATTGAGATAAAAGAAATGAAATATGAGACTCCTTGTGTGGGTATGATACTCAGAGTGACGTTAAGGGGGGGGGGGGGGGGCCTGTGGGCCTCTTGTTCTCACATCTACAGATTAGTGCCTTATTTCATGAGCTTTTTGAAAATTCAAAATTATCAAACTTAACCCTTATCATGCTAATCACAACTTTAGTTGTTCTGAAAAAATTGACACTCACCGCTAAACTTCCGTACATGTTGTAGGTGATCAATCCATTTTCATATTTGGGGATTTCCAAGTTTTAAAAAAAGCTGTAGTTTGACATTTCTCATTGGACTCGTGTTTGGTTTATCTTTAAATTTAGTGATGATCCATAAGAAAATTGAGAGAGGAAAAATGACTGGACAAAAAATTTCTCAATCGTATAAATTTTAATCAGCAGTACAGAGAAAAACTAAATTAATCAGCATAACATGATAAGGGTTAATTGCAAAAACTAATCAGAACAAATGTAAAGTCTAATCAGATAACCAGAAAGCGCTTACCCCAAAACGGTTTTACTCTAATGAATAAAGTTGAAGAGACAAAGACTGTCACTCTGAAATTTAAACTCTGTCATTAAAGAAAGTAATGCATAAAATATTTTACTTTTCAATGTAACAAATATCATACAAAATATGATGTTTTGATTTGCCAGTATCAGAGTGCAATCCAGAAAAATTTCACAGAAGTGACATCTTTCTTAATGCATTGTTGATTGTGTGAGGGGGTATCATAATATATGATCAAATCTTTGAATTTTATAAAGAGTGCATCACTGCTTTTTAGTTTTTCTATCACTACAGAAATACTTGACAATTCACATTTTATATTGGAAAAAAATATTGAATTCTTATATACATTCTCTCTCTCTCTCTCTCTCGTCTCTCTCCTCTCTCTTCCTCTCTCTCTCTCTCTCTCTCTCTCTCTCTCTCTCTCAGATTATTCTTTGTACACTGAATTGATACAGTTCATTGTACTTGTTTGTGAAATATCTGAAATAAAAATACATATATTGACTCTAAAATAATTTCTAATTACTGTGTTAAATTATATGCTGACTTTGTCAAGCATTTCTGCTTTAATTGTCAAGCATTTCTGCTTTAATTGTGAGGTTGTGTTTTGCTGAATGAAAGTCATGTTTGGAGAGGAGTCTCTATACATTTCTCTTTTCTTTTTTTTTGGGGGGGGGGGGTGTTATTGTTGTAATTTAATTACAATTTTGCTGAATCTGCTGTTTACTTTGGATTTTAAAGATGTTCTATCTATCTGTATGATTGTCTAATCATTGTAATTGAGTGTTTTATGAACAACATTTTGATGTTTAAACTAGCAAAAGTGGAGCAGAGATGGATTAAATATGTGAGATGTGTGTGAACTTTTCCCATGATTGACATTTAATCTACCCCAACACCAAATAAATCTGGATGAATTTGTGTCAATTTAACAAATAAAGTGAAAATTTGTCTGATATAGAGAAGTTTGGGGCTAGAAAAAATCTTTTTCATTCATACAGAATTCAAAATTTGGGATGCTGAAATATGTGTAATGTTTACACAAGATGTTGGATTGTAAGACATACAAAGTGGATGAGTTTCACTATAGTGAAACCTGTCTAATCTGACACGCTGTGAGAGACTGACTTATAGTGTCGAAAAAATCAGGTTGTTAGATTGTACAGTGTAATTAACACATTAAAAAAATGAAAATAAGGTCAGAATTGACAGTAAAATGGTATACACAGATGTCGAGCTATACAGGCTGAACTGTAGATACTTGTATTTTGACACTATAGGGTATTATTTTTGCAGAATGATTTATCAGTGCGTGAATAAATCATGATTTTTTTTCATCAGATGAAGAAGAGAAGCAGGATGTGCGGTCAGAGATGGTCACTAGCGGTGATGAGTACGCTGACGCTCGGTCAAACACGTCGGAGGACCACATAGGTCAGTCTAGGAGAGAAGTTCTCCGTAATGCACGATTTGTTCCGTGTTGAGAAATACTCGTATTCAGATACTTCCCAACATTTTCAAATGTTTGTTGTCCTCTTGTGTATGGTTGTTTTCTCATGGTATCACTTCTAGTATCCGAGTTCACATTGACTGTTAACTAGAATAACAATCGCAAATAAACCCTTGGAAGCTACAGAATTTGTCACAGCTTTATAAAGATGACCTTGACCAAATCATTTTCAGAGTTTTGTGTGACAAGGGAGTGATCTAGCCCCTAAAAAATGTAAAGTTTGATGTAAAATCTACGAGAAATTTTAAAAAATTTCAAGTTTCAATTGAATTGTGACAAAACTGATAATTTTAGCATTTGTTTTTTCCTTATTTCTTATTCTTTGACAACAGAATTGAAGCATTTTATCATAGATCCAAGGAAGACTTTGTTACATTGAATGCTTTATCAGTTAAGCTCAGTATATCGCAATCTTTTGGTTTTATTTTGACAGACACATCTCTGGGTAAAAAGATGGAACACTTCCGGCAGCATTTCAGTGCGGAGCAGAACAAAGACATGTCTCCTCCACCATCAGCTAGCTGTAAAACCAGTGTCCTTTTCCTGGTTCTACACGGAGGTAACAATTAACATTCTAATTACTTTAAAAATACATCACATCAACCATTTCAATACTGAGAAGTTTGGCCCTGTGATATTTTTGCTGTGGTGTAATGAAATGGATTTGATTTTGTTCTGTTTCAAATTCACCATATATTGCAAATTTTCCTTTTCACTAAAGGATGCCATGGTATCAAAGTTTATGTATGCCTCATTTAAACCCATCTAGAGAGATTGGGGGCATTAAAAAGGTAGAAATCATATAGGATGAAATTAGTTCATTGTTTGTATTAAATGAGTTATTGTTAAATAAGATTTTAAAATTTTAGAATATGTAAAATAGTTTTTGTTTTGTAGGAAATTTGCTCGACATGCATATTGACCATGTCCAAGCTTCCAAGAGAAGTGATTTCAGCACGGTCAAGTCAACGTTTGAACAAGTAATGAGGACCCATTATCCCGGAGCACTCGGGCACATTGCATTCAGACTGGTCTCCTGTCCCCAGATCTGTACAGAAACAGTCAATCTTCTTGCCAGGTAAGGCTCTTAGAATCAGTTCAGAGGTCAAAAGGAAAAGCATTGGAAGATGTAAACATTAAAATATGAGCTATACAACTATCACAGAATCAGTTTAGAGGTATTGTAGCTTTTAGATGACTGAAATAATACTGTTTTAATGTGATAGTTGTATAGCTCATGTCTTAATGTTTACATCTTCCAATACTTTTGCCTTTGATATCTATACACATTGTAATTATAGTTACAGTTGAGCTTTGTATCTTGAACACTGATATCTCAAATACCATGGCTATGTCAAAGTGATTCAGAAGTCCCAGCCACCTCTTTTCTAAGTATTTTTACCTTTGATGTCTCAAATCCATGGATATCTCTATTAAAGTTTTTTCTCGGTCCCATCAAGTTCAAGATAATGAGGTTCGAGTTCGACTGTATTTCTTCATTAATGTACTGCAGTTGTAAGTACGCGTATGAATACAGATTAACATAGTACGTCTATTTTAATGACTAAGAATTCCAACAGAAATGAAAGTAGAATATAAATATAAGAAATTAATATCTGAAAATGCATGAGTATGAACTGCAATACTTCACATTAGTTCACTTTTCATCAAGTGCCAACAAGCTTCGTGAAGTACAGTCAAACCTCGTTATCTCGAACTTGATGGGACCAAGAAAAAAGTTCGAGATATCCGTGAATTCGAGATATCAAGTGTAAAAATACTAAGAAAATAGGTGGTTGGGACCTCCAAATCAGTTCAACATATCCATGGTAATCGAGATATCAGAGTTCAACTGTATGTTGTCCTGAAACATCACAGTTCATACCCTTCAGTATTTTTAAAATGAACATTATTTCTTATTGCCCATCTCTAGATGAAGCAAACATGTATTGTGGTACAGCAATGTCTGTCTGTCCTTCCACTAGTCCTTGGGGTAGTCATACAGTTCATGTGTTGGGGTAGTCATACAGTTCATGTTTTGGGGTAGTTGTACAGTTCATGTTTTGGGGTAGTTGTACAGTTCCTAACCTATACACATTTTTCAGCCTCAGTCCCTATGGGTATGACACACAGACACCAAAATCTAAGGATGCGTCCTTCTGGACCCAGGATTTTGTCCCGCTTGGCGCCATCTCCATGTTTGCATCCTCTAACCCAGAGTATCATGAGAGTGTCAACAAAATGGTGGCCAAAGCCAATCTCATGTACCAGGACTTCCTTAGTTCAGCGAAGGGCAAGGGATTTAATGGACAGGTAGGGCAGAGTTACTCAGTTCTAAAGGGGCAAGGGATTTAATGGACAGGTAGGGCACAGAGTTACTCAGTTCAGAGAGGGCAAGGGATTTTAATGGACAGGTAGGCACAACAGAGTTACTCAGTTCTAAAGAGGGCAAGGGATTTAATAGACAGGTAGGGCACAGAGTTACTCAGTTCTAACAGAGGGCAGGGATTTAATGGGCAGATGGACACAGTTACTCCAGTTCAGACGAGGGCAAGGATTTTAAATGGACAGATAGGGCACAGAGTTACTTAGTTCTAATTTAC